>WKFP01014226.1:134396-145319 GCA_011057875.1 Pterocles orientalis
AATCCCTTGAAAAAAAAAAAAAAAAAAAAAAAAAGGTGGGCAGAGCTAAAGTCTTCCACTTCTAGGTTCCTCAAGAGAGAAATGGATGAGAGTCCCCATCCGTATGCCCATGCTTGAGCTTACGCTGAATTTTGCAGCAGCTGGCAATAAATACAAATCCTCTGTGTCAGGTGGGGCTCGGCGTTGCTCGTGGCGTTCTGTACATGGGAGCAACCCCACAGCTTTCCATATTTGTCATCAAAGTCCTACCTGAATGGGAGGAAAAATGGACATTGAGGTGGAAAAGCTGCAATGGATGAGCAGAGATGTGGAAAGTCAGAGAGCATTGTAGTTAATAGGAGAAGGGCTAGTGTGTATACTTCTGCAGTTTTCCTCTCGTACCTGCTTTCTCTGATTCCAATCCCTGCTGAGCTCATGATTGCAGCTTTGGGGCATTTCCTTTCTTTTCTTTTTAGCACCAGGAAATAGGGAAACCCCAAAGCACAGAGATTCACGCTGCATTTCATTCTTGTTAGTGTAGAAATGTAAGAGCACAGTGTCATATCCAAACAGCATCAGCCCTCCCTGAGCTTTCAGCCCCATAGATGTGGGCAGCAAGGGATGGGGGACCGAAGCTCTGCTCCCACTGGACTGTCTTCTGTGCAGGACATCGCTGCCCTGCTTTCTTTCCCAGGAAGATGACTAGCCCTTTCCTTGCTTTTCTCCTGCTTTTTGTTCCTTCTGCAGGAGAATGTGTTTTTTTCCAAAGCAGTTTTTAAGCTTCTTGCCGGTTCATAGCCCTCGAGTTGTTTTTCCTCTCCCAATCTCTAAGGTGTGATCTCTAGCCTCCACTTGAGAGCTTGCAGCAAGTCAACAGCTCAGGAATCCATGTGGTCCTGCCAAGACGAAGGTCTTCAGCGCATCACAGGTTTCTCCACCTTTTGCCACAGGCAGAAAGCTGGGCAGCGTTTTTGGACTTCGCTGCTTCGAACTTGTAAAACTCGTATAGCAACTGCGAACCAAAACTCAAATGACACTCCAGCAAAACACACAAAGCTTCCAGCGCTCGCTTCTCTGGTGAGGAGGGGAAGAGAAAACCGATGGGGTTTGTGTTGGTGGAGGAGCTTCAGGAAAGTGCTGGGTTTTGGGAGTTCTAGCAATGCAGAGTCATCACAAGAAGAGGATACAGGCTGGAGCAATTCCTTGTGACTCTTCCCTGTTTGCAGGAGAGGGTGATGCACTCACCCAGCAAAATTTAAAGACCTTTCTGGGGAAGTAATCATATGGAAAATGAAGTGTAGCCAAACCAGGATTCAGGTGTTTTCTTCAAGCACAAATTTTAAGAGGAAGACCCAGGAGCATGCAGCCCATCTCCCTGTACCGCACCAGTTAGAGCTCTGCACGTCATCCCGTATGGCATGACACAGACGCTGTCCCAAAGGTATCACATTCACCTGCAAAGGGCTCAGCTCTTCCAAGGAAGTCAGGAATTTAGGGCTAATAAGGAAATCAATTAAGTTCTGAAAATATCTCCAGGCGTGACAATGCTATTCATGTATGTCCTCCCCCTTTCTTCGCTTTGCTTTCTTCCTGATCATTTCTACTTGTTTTGCTTAGTTTTGTTTCTCTCCAGCAGGATGCTTTATTCAGGAGCAAAGCCTGATGGCCTTTGGTTTTCCTGCAGCGTTTTTGCAGGCAATGCTTGGGGAACATAAAAGCCTGGAAACTTGAGGCTACTATCTTTTTTATATTAAAAAAAATCAAGAAGTTGGAATCATAAAACCAATACATGATTTTTTTTCCCTGATTTAAAAAATAAGGGGGGGGGGGTTAACCTCGTGGCATGGACTGTGTGAAATAGAATTGATTAGTTGCCACTGTGAATGCATCAGAAGAAGGATGGAGATGTTTCTCGGAGTGTGTTTTCTCTTCAGTGCCAGCTGGGTGTGTTGTAGCAGTTCAAAGCCATGCAAATCGATGGAGAGGGCAGCCTGAGTTTCCTGCATAGGAAGAACAAAATCCCGTTTAGAAACCTGCTCCAGCTGGCAGCTGCAGAAAAGCCACCGAGGTACGTATCTGACAGCGGGTGGTGCTGCTGCAGTAGTTACTGGATGTAATCACTCCTGGGAAAGGCTGGCCAGTTCCTTACTGGGACCTTTTTCTCCAAAACCTGTGTGTGAAACAGGAGACCAGGACCCAGAGCTGTGCAAGCGACCAAGAATACCTGGTGCTAAGGCTTTGACCTGCATCTCTCTAATCCAATCTTGTCTTGACACCTTGTAAAACACCTAATCGTTGTGATATGAAGGTGGCAGCTCTAATTAGCAAAAAATAATCTGTCTGGGTCAGTGTATGTGGGGGTTGGCTGGAAAGTTTCCAAAAGCTCATCGTTCCCAGTCCCTGCAGCATCTTAAGCCCCGATGACCTGGTTGTGCTGCCTCCTCTCCCAGCAGAGACGGCATTGCATCCGCTGGCGAGAGCCCACAAGCCTCTTTGCAACTTTCCCTTCTGCTAAATTTGCCAGGCTGAAGCGTCAGGCTTGGGGAGAGCTTGCCGGGTGAAAGGTGTCTTTGGCTGCCGGAAGGTGGGAGGATTAGTAAAAGCCTTGAAAACGTGGGCACAGGCTGAAAGCAGAAGCCTCAGGGCTATAAACATCTTGCTGATGGTCAGCAACTGGGCGATGAAGTGTGACCTTGAGAGCTGGGAGAGATGGGCTCAGGAATAACAGCAGCATCTCAGCAAGAAACCAGCTGAGCGCCGGGATAAGGGGTCTGATGCTGCCGGGGAAAGCAGCACCTTCGAGCAACGTGTAACCCAGGGGCTGAGGCCAGAGGCTAGGAGCCTGCCTGGGCGCTCAAACATCTTATAAAAGGACAAAATAGGATTAGTGAGCCTGATCGATCACGTAAGCGTGTCCCACGATATACCTGGTGTCAGCAGTTCCAAGCACCCATGTCTTTCTTGGGTTCATGACACACGAGCTGTTCAAAAGGTTATAAATATTTTAAATGAGCTGTTTGCGTTATTATTATTATTTGCTTGAAGAGTACAACTCTCACAGTGATCCTTCAGGAGTGATTCTTGGGGCTGAAATGGCCACATGGCTCCAGCCCAAGAGGAGCACCGACATTCCTGTCTTGCAGGCTGCTACCACCCATTAACTTGTGGTACCATTAACTGGAAAGGGAGGGCAGTTCAATACTGCTTTCCTGGCTGAGCAATCACCGATACAAAGATCTGTTCCTCCCTGTATAGGTGAAGATGTCTCTGCTTTCCTTTAAGTGGGTGCAGAACTGCTGAGCAGCTTAGCCCAGAGAACATCCCATCTCCTGTGTCCTGTGATACAAACCCTGGTTGTGCACAACTATTGATTTGGAGCAAGGTGGGGAAAGAAAATTAAATCTCCTTCTCCATCTTGGCCAAAGATGGGTTAAGGATGAAGCTGAGGGCTGCAGTCGCAGCATCCCAGCCAAACTTGGGGTTTAAAGCTGGGAGAAAGGTAAAAGGACTTTTTGCTGGATTAATTCTAGTTAAACAACCCCACTAAAATATTAATGGTCATTAAAACATGTTTTTGCTTTCTTTGGAGGCGGCTTCCTACAGGATATGGCTGGGAAAGGTGCCTGTGAACATCGCTCCTGCCAGTGATTCCTCTCCCACGGAAACCAGCGCTTGGGAAGATCTGGAGAAGCCATCTGGACCATCCCTCAGCCCCAGGGCAGGATCAGCGCTGGCTAAGACCGTTGCCAGTTTGCCCAACCTGTTCCTAAAACCCCACACGATGCTGAGCCACCCACCAGCCTCTCTGACCGTGCAGCCCAGTGTTTGTGCTCTGCCAAGAGAAGAACCATCCTCATTTCACCATCCTGGACTGTATTTTGTTCAGTTTCATCTAAACCTGTTTTTGGGACCAGCTTGCTTCTCAGTGTTTTTCTTCTATTAATTATGATTATTACCTTTATGTTGGGTTTTTTGTTTTTGGTTTTTTTTTGCAGTCCAGGCAGAAATGCTGTTGAGCAGTGAGTAAGTGGTGAAAATCCCGGTGCACCAGAAATCCCCAGACTATGTTTGAAGGCTTACCTGTTTATTTAAACTGCCTGGCACTGGTTAGCTGCCCCAGGTGCTTTCTGTGGGAGAAAACAATAGTAGCTAGGGAATGAGGCAACAAGATGCTCCCACTCCTTGGCCTTGGCTGGAGTTTGGAAGCTGCTTTCTAGAAATTATCCATGGGGAAAACAGAGAGCAGATGTGTGGAGACCAAGGATGGTCTCATCTGAGATCTTTCCAGCCCAATGCACAGAGCAACTGGAGCAAATCCCAGTTACCAACCAGACGCTTTATTCATGTTAAGATGATTTCCTGGGGACCAGATCCAGTGGAGGACATAGCTTGTAAACCTCTAAGAGTAGCTGGGTCCCAGGTCCTGGTTTGGCCCATGGGACACAAGGGAGAAATAGGTGCTTCACTGCTGACCAGACACCTCTTAAATCCCAAAATGTTTGTGGAGCAGCAGGAGCAGCCCTCCATCCACTCGGCTGCCCTGAGGCTGGGTGCTCGCCCAAGGGTTTAAGTAACAATAATGTTTAAATCACAATTTAATAATTATGGTGCCTTTGAACCATTTCAGACAAGGGGGTGACAAAGCCTCTCTGCCTCCCTGACCAAGTGATGGAAGCACCTTAATGGGGACCTTAACCCCCAGCCTCTTCTACAGGACCTCATCACACCTACAGTACTCCGACATCTCTTACTGGGAAGGTTTTTGGAGCTGAGCTGCTGGTGTCCAGGAAAGATCAATGTTGCAGGAAAAAAAAAAAAAAAATCAAACCAAGGAGTTAGGCACCTTCTCAGCAATGCAGACACTTAGCAGGATGTTACGGACAACAAATTTGGATATGAGCATCCAAATATGGATTTTGATGGACCACGTCTATTATTGGGTCTGAGTATATTGCATGATGTTTCTTTAGCCAAGCCCTGGAATCATGTGCTGGAAATATTCTTCCAGTGATGAACTGCTGATCCTCGTTTATCCCAGGCAATAAAACTGTAAAAATCTCTTTTTGTGTTTTATAGAGATTCGGAGGCTCATCACTTCAAGAGCAGCCCTTGTTTCCCAGAGCACAGCACTGGGTTAGAGTCAGGCTCCAGTTCCAATCAGCAGAGCTCCTGCGAGGCAGACAGAGGGACCAAGACCAACAACTGGGAGGAAAAAAGTTTTATCAGCATGTCCTCCCTGATGCCCTGGGGATTCAGGATGCTTGAAGACACAACCATAGGTCATGCTGCCAACCCTTGCGGGAGGTGCCAGCCCTGTGCCTCCTGCCTGGACTTGGATCCTGCACAGGGACCATCACGGGGAGACACTGGCACTCCAGCAACCCCCAGCAAGGGGTGGAAGGAGCCTGAAGGACACGAGAGGGGTTCAAAGGGTGTGGAGTAGCATCAGGGCTTGCTGAACTGCCTCCAGAAGGCACTGGCTGTTCCTGGATAATGCAATGAAAGGCAGGTTACTGTCGTGCCGCCCTGGCCTCAGGCAGAGCTGGGGTGTCCTCTTGCACGTGGGTGTTGGGCCACGTGGAGCGAAGAAGGACTCTCCTGTACCTGCTGGGCTATGTCTGGCAGCGGCACGTGGATGTCTAGCACAGCTGCCTTGAATGTTTCCCAGCCTGCGGCCCTTTTAGGATTGCTAAATGACCTGGGAAATTCCATTTTTAGATGATATTTCCCCAAGAAAATGATTGGCCGCTCAATTTGCCTGGGCAGAGACCCAGCCCCAGCGTGTCCTGCTGTGTTTGCTGAGGATGGGGTAGAAACCAGCTGCTGTAACTGGTTCCAGTTGCTGGAAGGAAGCCCAGCAGCCCATGCCACCAAATCTTCTGGTTTTGTCCTTCACACAGTGCTGAGGGTCAGGAACATCTTCATTTGCAGCTGCCATCCTGCAGCAATGCCCATGTAAGCCATCGATGTCCCTGCCACCCCTTCTGGAGTTGCAGCTCTCATAACAGAGCTCGGGGGGGCCTTTTTTTGAGTGCTCCTCACCCACTGGCTTAAACAGCTTTTTCCAGGGCGGTTAAGCCAAACCTGGCAAATTTTGCACTGGAGCAGATGAAGAGCGCTTGCGTAGACCATGGTGATGGTCTGGATGGGGCTGGAGCCTGCAGTAGATGCACTGGGAGGTTTTAAACCACCACAGCCACTAGCACAGGGATGGTTTGAGGCAGGTCTCGGTGACTCCAGGAGGGAGGAATGGTTCTGCAGGGAGCAAGACACAGCAGAGCGCTCATGGTATTGCTGTTAACCACCAAGGTGGAAGGACGGGTCTTGCACAGCTGAAGGAGTTTCTCTTGAACTAGCTTTGAGCCAGTGCCTCTTTCTACCTCCAGGGAGGGCAGTAAAGGAACCACAGTAAAAATAAACAGCTCTCCCAGGCAGTAATTATAGAATCATAGAATCACAGAATGGTTTGGGCTGGAAGGGACCTTAAAGATCATCGAGTTCCAACTCCCCTGCCATGGGCAGGGACACCTCCCACTAGCCCAGATTGCCCAAAGCCTCATCCAGCCTGGCCTTGAACCCCTCCAGGGATGGGGCATCCACAGCTTCTCTGGGCAACCTGGGCCACTGCCTCACCGCCCTCACAGTGACAAATGTCTTCCTAAATTTCACCTGGGGGTGAGCACAGAAGGATCCGAACCTCCGATTGCCTCAGCCTTGGATGGTCCAGCCTGTGCAAGGGCAGCCAGGAGATGTGAAGGAGAGGGATCTGAATTTCTGGCTCCCTTGTGCTGAGTTTTCCCAGCCCCAAAAACAGTTCCCAGTCCCTTACATCCCTTTCTAAGGCCATCAGCTCCCTGTCCTGTCCCTGTCACCACTCACCGGGAAGCAAAGGGTTAAAAGCTCTGCAATAACTGCAAGAACTTCCTCCTTTCTACAGCGCCTGCCTCTAAATGACGCTGGTTTCTGCCGGGCTTTGCCCAAATATGTCCGTTTCCTTCTAAAAGAAGAAGGAAGAGGAAGGAAGAAAATAGAAATAAAGAAGAAAAAGATATATAAATACATCTCTATATATATACATTTATATAAGAGCAACGCATCCCCAGGCATCCCAGCGCAGCCCTGCCTCCCGCTCGCCCCATGCCGTTCCGCAAAGGTAGGGGATGGAGGGATGGATGGGGAGGGGGCAGCACCCCGGGATGCTCCTCCCGGCCGTGGAGGGGGATCTGGGGGGACCAGGGATGGGGCTGGGGTCCCGTGCAGTGCTTCTTTGCAGGGGTGGGAGATGGTGGCAGCGGGCTGAGCCCGGCTTTGTGCCCTGCTGGATTTGGGGGGAAGATGGGGGTACCCCAAGATGCTGGGGGTGGGGAGAAATCAGCCTGCGAAGGGCACATATCTACCCTCTGCCTTCCCTTGGCTGGAGGGGTTTTTTTTGTCTCTCCCTGCTCTGAGGGAATAAGATGCTCTGGGTAGTGGAAGGGCTGAGGATGAGGAGGAAGCAGGATGTTTTTGGGCAAGGGGGGTGTTGCTGGGGGTTGTTTTAAGCGATGCAGGCTGAGAACTGGCAACCTGCGTGTATCTGGGGTGGTCCTTGGGAGATGCTCAGCTGGAGGATCTGTGCCGGTGGGAGCCAGGGAGGCGAGACCGGGGAGGTAGATGGTAGAAGGACCCAGTTATGAGATGGTAGATGGTAGAAGGACCCAGTTATGAGACCTAAAGTGCTGACGGCTGCTCCTGTGCTGCCCCACGGGTGGATGGAGGAGTTTTCAATCCTCTCTGGCCCACCGGGAAGCAGAGGGACCTTCATGTCACCTCCTCCTCATCCCAGAGGGACAGCACAGTGCGAGCATGGCACGGCACAGAGCCGGATGCTCGTGGGTGGCCCCTGGTCCTAGAAGCTCTATTGGGAGGAGAAAAGGAGGGGGGAAAAGTCTGTTCCAGGAGACACAACAGCCAGGGGAGGCAGGATTAAGTCAGGATGTGCAAGGACATGGGGAGAAGTTGCTGCTCAGTGTCTAACCCAGGTGCTTTGCCGACAGGAATCAGTGTTTCTGGACCAGTGGGCAGCCGGTGCCGTGCTGGGGGCTGGTGGTGCTGGGGGGTGCCACTGCAGGGATGTTACACACCGAGGCTGGCATGGCATGAAAGGGCAGCAGGGAGGGAATAGAAATTCTGGAGTGAGGGCTGGATTTGTTTTTCTCACCTCTCCTTGCTCAAGAGAGGATGTTTTGGGTGTGTGGCAGTTTGCCCACAGTGATGTTTGCAGAGCCCGGAGATTTATGTTGCCTTTTAAGGCTCAATGAAGCGTGATGTGGTTCAGGTTCACACCCTCGAATCTTGAGGGCACAGCAGGCTTCAGGTCTTGATTTAATTTTAGGTGATAACGGATTCGTTTAGAGCGGAAGGAGAGATGCTGGGGAGGGGGAGCGGTTGGAGGACAGCAGAGCGTGTTAGGCTCTAAAAGCACCGAGCCCTTGGGGGTGAGCATGGAGAGCTGGGGGGAGCATCCCGTGTTGGACGGCAGCTCGCGTGGCCCCGCTGCAAGGATCCCAGTGATAGAAATGACAGACGGGTCTCCAGTGCTTGGGGACAGGCAGTGGGTTTGCAGTGCTGAGGATGCATTTCCGTGCAGTCTTGCCCAGCACACCTGAACTGGGGAGGACCTGTTTGTTGGGGCACCGTGCCGTACTTGCCGTTGCTGGTAGATACCTGTGGCACAGCCATCCTGCAAGTCCTCAGGACCCTGTTATGGGCAATTCAGCTCTACAACCATTGAGTCACCCTTGCAGCCAGAACTCCTCTACAAACTTCCTCTAGAGGTCAACCTTGAAATGCCAGAGCTTGCAGCTCCACCTTGGGAAGATCCCAAGCTGACCCAGAGGACAGTACGGATGGGTTTTGTGCATCCTTATGGACGTGCATGTTCAGCTCAGGCTGGAGACTCCCCCAAGGACCCCTTTCTTCTAGCAGATGGAGACTGTGAGATTTGCTGAGACAAGAATACAGTTTGGCCATGCTGATGCTCGTAGAGGTTCTCTGCAAGGCCTGGCTGTAGTCCGCGTAGACGTGACCCCAGTTGAGAGCATCCCTTTGGGTTGGTGGGACCCCATGTCACCCACCAACTGTGCCTAGAGCACTGCTTGGTGAGATCTGTAAGCCACCAGGCAGGAGGGTTGTGGAAAGCATCGTCTTCTGGCTGCCCTTCAAAAGCTGAACAGAGCTGTGCGTATCCTTAGTTTGCAGGAGAGTCTGCGCATGATTTATTTTCCCTGTAGTTCAATTTTGGTGCATTAAAAATCCTTGATGAAGGTGCTGGCCTCAGCCTGCCTGGAGTCAGCATGCCTGCCTGATCCTCCTAGAGGAAAAAGAGGATTCCAGCCAGCTTGGTGAGGAGGCTGAGCCTTTCCTTTTGGAGCCCTTTGGGAGCAGCATCTCACTGCAGGGCTTGCTCACCGCCACCCAGATCTGGGGTGCAAAGAGGAGGCTCTGCCTAAAGGCTGCTGCTCTGCAAGCCCCAGGTAGCTCGAGGCACAGGAAGACTTTGAGATATGAGTTTTGGAGGCCCTGAGAGTCTCTTTGCACACCCCTGCATGTGGAAATGGAGTATCCTGGGGACTAAAATGCAAATACCACCCCTAGCTCTGCCGGCTTCTCACCACTTGCAGCTTTGGCATCACTTTCCCAGGTATCCCCCACAAGTCTGTGCTAAATCCTCGTTGCCTTGGCTCTGTTCTGACTCCTTTCTCTCCAGGTATTATAGCCAGTGGCATTTCCCCAAGATCTACACTTTGTGTCTGTACAACAGTTGCCATTTGGGCAACCTCAAGGCATTTGGCAGTTTCAGGTATTAAAGAAAGGTATGTCTAGCAGGGATGCTCAAGGACAGCTAGGAGGAATAAGCTTAGGGTAGGGATTAATTTCTTACAACATTGCCCCATCGCACTGGAGAAAGTCCTGATCCCCACGTGGTGCCGTTACCTTGGCAAAGCCCCATCCGTGGCTACAGCTCTGCTGGCAGGAGGTGTTGGGAGCTTTCACCTAAAATGCCCCTCGCCCCGCCTGAAAAATATAATTTAATTACTGCAGCTGACCGGAGGAAGCCTGGGAGTGTGCGGGTGATAAGCAGCCAAGATATTGGCAGAGAAGGGATGCTTGTCGCTTGTCAAAGGACAAATGAAATCCTGGTGGTGTTGCTGGCTGGGGAGGAGCTGGAGATAAGGCTGAAAGCCAGCGAGCAGAGATGGAGCGTGATCAGGGAGTGTAGTGACAGGACAACGGGTAACCATTATAAGCTGAAAGAGGGGAGATTTAGATGAGACATTAGGAAGGAATATTTTCCTGTGAGGGTGGTAAGGCAGTGGCCCAGGTTGCCCAGAGAAGCTGTGGATGCCCCATCCCCGGAGGGGTTCAAGGCCAGGCTGGATGAGGCTTTGGGCAACCTGGGCTAGTGGGAGGTGTCCCTGCCCATGGCAGGGGGGTGGAACTCGATGATCTTTAAGGTCCCTTCCAACCCAAACCATTCTGTGATTCTATGATGCTGGGAATGACATCTCCCCAGGGTATGGGCACAGCCGTTAGCAAGTTGGCAAGGGCATGACAGATGCATGGTGCAAGGTATTTCCCAGCTGGAAAAAAAAAAAAAAAGCAGCATGGCACTGTGAATATATATATTTATGTTTATATATAAAGGCGTAGGCTGGCTCTGGGCTGTTGGACAGGGGACCTCCTGGGTGCTGCTTGGATCACCAGTCATCAGGGCATGTTACTGCTCGTGTGAGTAAAGGATCCTGCGTGGTGTTATGTGGCTCGAGTTGGGCAAGAAAGAGGACGTGAAGCCCTGCGTGATGAGTGGGCAGATTCTGGAATCGTTGATGTTGATTTTGTCTGTTTATGCTCTCCTCCCGGACTGCCAAGTGGGATCATGCTGGTGGCAGAGGTGGGCCTGGA
>WKFP01014226.1:146493-163585 GCA_011057875.1 Pterocles orientalis
TATTTATGTTTATATATAAAGGCGTAGGCTGGCTCTGGGCTGTTGGACAGGGGACCTCCTGGGTGCTGCTTGGATCACCAGTCATCAGGGCATGTTACTGCTCGTGTGAGTAAAGGATCCTGCGTGGTGTTATGTGGCTCGAGTTGGGCAAGAAAGAGGACGTGAAGCCCTGCGTGATGAGTGGGCAGATTCTGGAATCGTTGATGTTGATTTTGTCTGTTTATGCTCTCCTCCCGGACTGCCAAGTGGGATCATGCTGGTGGCAGAGGTGGGCCTGGATGGGTGCAAGCTGTGGTTTGGAGAGGTGATGGTGGGCACCGTGTTTCTGCAAAGGAGTTTTGCTGACATGGACATCAGCTGCGGTTGTGCAACTCCAGTCAGAGGCAAAGCTTGGATGACTGCAGCCAGCTGTGCCGAGCATGCTATGTTTGCAGGATAGACAAGACGAACCCATGGATTAGAAGAGCCATGGGCAGCCTTGGATCCTTTGCAGCTTGCAGAGGCAGAGAGAAGGAAGGACACTGAAAAAAACAAAAGCATATGGGTTGGGGAGGTCCTGATGGTCTGTGATTAAAACTTGAGCTCTGTCCTTCATCTGCTGGGTGGCAGTGGGAAAGCAAGCGGTGCCTCATGGTTGCTGCACACATGAATTGGATTAAACAAATTCTCAGGCTGAAAGCAGTCTGGTGGGAGTCCTTGCATATGTCACATGGGGTGAGATGGCTCTCACCTTCCTTAGCTCTCTGGAGCAAGGTATACAGCGTAAGCCAGATGTCCAGGTCTCCCTAAGAGCCATTGAATGGGCAGGCTCAGCAGAGGGTGCTTTGATGATGGATAGGCTCAATGGTCCCAGTGGCAACCTCTCCATCACCATTGACCTCCAGGAGAGCCAGATACTTGGGTCTAAGCTAGCAGCATGCAGCTGAGATGAATACCACCTCAGGACTAGCAAGGGGCTGGATGAGCTGAGCACCAGCCATGCAGCAGGGAGCATGAGGTTTGAAAAAGCATCCCTAATCTTCCCAGGGTCCTCCTCCCTCCCCACATCACATCTACCTCCACAAGGACCTGTTCACACACCTTCAGCCAAGTTGTTTGGAGATCTTGGAGACTCCACAACATCAAATCCCAAATCCAACCCTAGGGATGCTTGCAGGACACAGAGCTGCTCTGCAGAGACCTCACTGTGTGTCACATCTACTGACCCCACTGTAGATATGTCATGTGGGATGTCTCTCAACCACCACGTCCCACCCACGATGGGGTGCTTGTCTGCATGGAGGTTGGCAGCGTCCCACAACGCTGGGTAGAGCACCTGGTAGACCTGATGTCCACCTTCCCATGGCTCCTCTCGGCCGGTGGCCATCAGAGCAATCTCCTGTGAGCAGCTTCTATCCAAACATGGCAGAAATTATTACACAGCAAGGAAACTGATAACAGGAGTTGTTTTGGCAGGAGAAATGGTTGCGGAGGTGATTTCTGCCACCAAGCACTGCAATTTCCAGCCACATGGTGGGAGGAGCAGGTAGACAGCCTGGCTGCTATAACAATACTATGACAATAAAGGCTTTATGAAGCCTTTTCACTCTGTGTTAGCAGAAGTTGTGATGTTTTCTGGTCTCGTTTCTGCTTACTGAGATGAAGGAGGCTCTGGGTGGCAGGAGCAGAGGTGCCTTTTGCACGTGAGCATGGAGGGAAAGGGCAGGACAGTGCCACATCCCAGCGTTATTACTTCTGCTGTGTGTCCCCATCTCTATCGAGCGCTTCCTTGATATCGTAACTCCTGCAGATAATCAGATTACAACACTCTGATGGGAAATTACTTGCTTTTGCAGAGTCATTACAGCTAAGGGTGGAGATTTGCCTTTATGCAGCTTTTTTGGTATTAAAAGGGATAATTTGGTCACTTGGGGCTGCTTTCTGCCTTGCCGGCAATGCCCTGCAAATCCACATGCTGCTGCGTTGGCTGGTCACGTCACCCGTCGCTCCTCGATGTCGCGCTTCCCCGGAAAACTCTTTATTCAGCGCTTCCCATCAAAGGTGCCAGGGAGGATTTATGAGCACTGCTGAGCAACGCATCCCATGGGGAGACGCTGAGGGGGGGGAGCTGGGAGCTACTTGGGGGGGGTCATGCCTGCTGCAGCTTCTCGTGGGGGCTGTCCCAGTGACGTTGACGGCGTGGGTGTCTGCTCGCCGCCGTCTGCTCAAAAGGCAGGGAGGAAACGTGCGGCAGAGCTGGCCCCAGCTCTCCTGACTCACCAGCTCGTGCCTGAGTCAAACCATCGCCGTGTTTTCAATGAACACCTTTCCTGGAAGGCTGGAAACCCCCTCATGTCCTGCTTTGCCCTCTGGATGGTGTTTCTTGCCAAGGTATTTTCCTTCTGGCTCTTGGTTTAGTTTCATCCCATTTTGCCCCACCAGCCTCTTGAGCAAAACACAAGTAAATGACCCAAAGGAGCAGGTGTCTGTCCCTCCATCACGTCCCTGCTCCCTGCAGCTCTAAGAAAGCACTTGGTGAGCATGACCTCTCCACTGCCTCTTTGACATGGTGCTTTCTTTAGCATTTATGAGCACTCCTGTAGAGTTTTTAATGGTTTTAAGGAGCCACCGTGCCTAGCGGTCATGTTCTTACTGGTGCTTGTGGGGCTGTGCACAACCAAGCAGCAAACCCCACCACATCTCACGGTGTTGGTGCAGGGGAGGACATGCCAGGCTGTGGTGGGGGAGGTGGGATGTCCTTCGTTGCCACAAGCCAGAGGTGGAACCACCACACAACCTGAAACTAGGGCAGGAGGCTTGTAAAGGGTGTACAACTCCCCATGGGGGAGCTGTAAGATCCAGTGGGGGTTTTTGGGACCCCACTCTGCACCCCGATCGCTCCACAGAAACCAGTCGGTGGTAAGAGATGGGTTGTTACAGCCTTTCAGACTTCCCGAGTCTGGGAATTGAAACCACGGAAAGATGCAGTTGCTGATAGCATCTCCTCATCTCCTAACCTGGGAGTGGGTAGACATGTCTGTAACCTGCCTTCCTAGGGCCAGCAACCGAACAAACAACTTGGGATGCTGGAAAAAACCCTCCTTATGGTGGCCTGCCTCCCTCCTGCATGGATGGAGAAGGTCCCTCCTTTGCTGTATTTACATGATGAAGAGGTATTGGCATGAACCTGGTGCTTTCTCCATACCGCTGGCTGTAGACTGGGATTGGTGGCCATGTTATGTAGGAAAAGCCCATCTGGTTGGGCTTGGCTGGGCTTGGCCCATGAAGAAGGGTCCAACTGCTCTATAGGAAGCTCAGTATGGGCTTGGGCTTCATCCCAACGCTCAGATGACACCACCGACAACCCCAGGGCCACTTACAGGTTGCCCAGAGAAGCTGTGGATGCCCCATCCCTGGAGGGGTTCAAGGCCAGGCTGGATGAGGCTTTGAGCAACCTGGGCTAGTGGGAGGTGTCTCTGCCCATGGCAGGGGGGTTGGAACTGGATGATCTTTAAGGTCCCTTCCAACCCAAACCATTCTGTGACTCTATGATTCTCCACCTGGCATCCCACCATCTCTGATGTTCCCTTTGCCATCAGGAGCCCGTGCTGGGGCAGGGTGCCTGGCACGCCGAACCCTTCCCTAACACACCCTCCAACGATGGAGAAATTCATCTTGACATAAAACGACACCAAAGGCTTTAAATCAGATGACCACGGGTGTTTTCATGGAGGGACGTGGGAGGATTTCAAAACCAGGAGCCAGCGAGGCGTGATCCCTGTTTGCCCGGTGCGTGCGTGCACACACGCACATGGAGGCATGCACGTCTCTGCAGGGCACCCCGCTTATTTTATTTTTTTGTGGCGTAACCACACTTTAAGTCTAGAAAAAAAGAAAAAAAAAAGGAATGGGGGACAGGCCCTGGTTGGGAGTCAAGATCAAACCTACACAAGCAGTTTCAAATTTCCCATGTGTTTTCCCTTGGGTGCTTCCTTGTCCTCCCAAGAGGTATTAGACTTTCCCTAATACCTAGGCAACTTTTCCTATGTCTACCTTAAACCTTTCTTGCTATCAAGGATGGTTTTAATTTCCTTAATAACATCCTTTTTCAGACTGAAAGCTGCTCCCTCATTTCCCACCTTAGGTTTCTCCTTCCTGGAGCACAAAATCGCTCTCATTTTGCACTCTCCCATATATCCCATTCTGGAAACATCTCCTTGGTGTTGCCCACTGTAGCCCATCCCAAATTACACCTCTTGTCAAAAGCATGGGGCCCGGAGTGAGATGTGCCCTTCCCTAGTGCTGAGGAACCAGAAACCCAAACATCCTGCATTTTCTCTACCACCGTCCTGCTAAAATATCCTGGAATTGGGTTTTCCTTTTGGATTTTCATTATTATTATTTTTTTTCTCCAGGGGCATCATGCTGTTTGTTCATAGTTGTCTGCTGAGATTTTTTTTATTCTCCCTCTCCCCGGTCCTTCCATCCTCACTGAAGAATTTCCAGCTTTAGCACTCGAGGCAGGGGAAACTGAGGCACGGGAAGGTACGGTGATATGCTGGAGGCTGCTGGGATCGTGGCTTTAGCTGCTCTTTGATGCAGATCCAGCATGCTCTGCATCAAACCTGGCCATGCCTGAGCATCCTGCAGCGTCCCCCCCATGCTGGTATATTGGTGTCCATCACTGCTCCAGACCTTCCCGTAGTGCAAAGCAGATCTTCAAAATCAACCCATGTGGGTAGGAGCAGGGTGTTAAAACCCCACCTGGAGAGATTTGGGCTGGAAGTTGGGGAAAGCTTTGCTCAGCACCAGAATAGGTTATTCAAGGAGGTGATGGAGTCTGAGACAGACAAATATCTCCCTATGAAATGGCTTGGGGAGAAACGATGCTGTTTCAGGGCTGGGGAAGGGGTGATGATAAATCCACCGGGAAAAGGAGGTACTGCCGTGTTCTTGCACAGCCCCAGCTCCACTTTGGATTCACCCGGTGTGGCCGGCAGCCTTCAGCAGCCGTCATTTGTGCCGGGACACGGTGTTAAATGGCTGCAACCTTTCAGCCAACCTGATTTATTCCTCTCCCTGACGCCTTGGCACTCAGCTCTGCCGCTTGTTTATCCACCCGGACGCGGGGAGAGCCTTTTACAGTGCAGCGAGCTGAACATGTTTTTCAGTTTATATGTTTTGGCCATGCACAGCCCATGGCCACGCGGCCGCCCAAGAGGGACGGAGGGGATGCCGGGCTTCCGGAGCACGTGCCAGCCGCGGGAAGCCGCACGGGCTGTGCATGCCCCGTCCGCATGCACATGGGGAGGAAACGCTGCTGGGCTCCGCTTTCCTGACCTCACTGTCACCAAACACCGTCACCCTCCCTCCCAGCAGCTGCAGCTTCCTCCGGAGACATGCGAAAGGGGCATGGGCAGCTATCGCGGGTGCTGGGGTGCTGCTGGGCTTTCTAGTTATTTCTAGGAAACTTGGAGAACAGCTCAGCCTGGTAAACAACGGGAATAACACACTGGGACGGGACATGTTTTTCTCTCAGTGGTACTCGGAGAAAAATTGGACATCCTGCCTCCTGCACCTGGATCTGGCCACAAGTCCCTCGGGGGGGATGTGAATTCCCAGTGTTGGTCTGTCTGGAGCCAGGATGCTCCGGCTGCTCCTGCCAGGGGATAAGCAGGAGGATGGGTTGCACTGTCTTGCTTGTGGGCTTGAAGGCAGGGACTGAGTGCGTGGCTCAAGGGGATTGAATTATTCTGTCCCCGCACAACCAGAGAATAAAAACTCCTTAGTCATCAATATAAATTTATTTGGAGGAAACTTGTCCCCTCATCCCAGATATGACCCAGGTGAGCATCCTGCCTGGATGCCAGTAGGAGATTCCAACATACCTGGTGCAGAAATTTGAGGTTTTGACTTTTTTTCTCCCCCTCACTGATTTTCTTAGAAATCATCCTCATTAGCGTGGGATTTCTAACAGGAACAGTAGGACACAGCTGAGGCTGTGGTTTGCGTTTGGGCAGCTTGATGAAGCCCCTCAACCCCTGGAACCCTTTTGTGCCAACACCACTGCTCTGGGGATGGATCCACACTCATAAAAACCACACTCCCTTTACAAAAAAAAAAAAAACTATAATGAAAAAAACTGCTGTTATTTATTTTTTTCCAGCCTGGGTCCATTTCCCAGCTGGAGCACTGGATCCAGTTCACAGCTGAGGACGGTGCTTTGGGGTGGGAAGAGGGACTCAGAAGTGGCTTCACCACCAAAATCTCCGTGTTGTTGAACGGACCTGAGCAGGACGAGTTGAGACAGAAGAGGCACCTGCCAGCAGTAAGACTTTTGTTTGTTTGTTTGTTTCTGCAAGTTTGATTTCGCAAAGGCGGGGAATGGATTTCCACCTCGCAGCAGCTGTGAAGAACACGTATGTGGGGGAATGCGGTCAGCAAACCCTTTGGTCCGCTTAAACATAAAATCGCCTCTGGTTGCTGCCATGTTTCCCACCTCCTTTTTTTCTTTTCATAATTTTTGGGTGCAGATGAGCTGCTCAGAAACTAACCCAAGTCAAAAACTTTGCTACTGAAAATAGGAGAGCAGTTTAATAAACTGTTAAATGGTTTATGGCTGTTGCAATGGTAACAATTTGGGCAAGTTCTCAGTGGAGGACATGCAAGGTCTTTTGTTTGGTATGGCTTTACCAGTACAAATTTGGGAAAACCTATGGTTGCCTTTTCTGGCTTGGGTTGTTGGATGTCCTGCCATGACGTGCTTGCAGTGATGGGGTTGGGTGGCCTTGAGGGTGACCAGAGATCTGAAGCACCTCCTGTATGAGGACAGGCTGAGAGAGTTCGGGGTGTTCAGCCTGGAGAAGAGAAGGCTCTGGGGAAACCTTTGAGCACCTTCCAGTGCTGAAAGGGGGCTACAGGAGAGATGGGGAGGGACTCTTGATCAGGGGGTGGAGGGATAGGTTGAGAGGTAATGGTTTCAAGCTGAAAGATGGTAGATTTAGATCAGATATTAGGAAGAAATGTTTTCCTGTGCGGGTGGTGAGGCAGTGGAACAGGTTGCCCAGAGAAGCTGTGGATGCCCCATCCCTGGAGGGGTTCAAGGCCAGGCTGGATGAGGCTTTGGGCAACCTGGGCTAGTGGGAGGTGTCCCTGCCCATGGCAGGGGGTTGGAACTCAATGATCATTAAGGTCCCTTCGAACCCAAACCATTCTATGATTCTGTGGTTCTGTGAAACAAGACAAGACATGGCAATGTGGGACAAGGCTGGTGTGTGCCAGCGCCGAGTCTTAGTCACCCCATTTCATCGATGACTGACTCTGTCTGAATGCAAAAGGACCAGATATTTGAGTGGCATCCAAAGGCAGCAGCAGCAGCAGCAGCAGCAGCACAGGCTGTCAGGGATCGAGGTGGGTGCGTGTGCTCCTGCACGTGTCCAAGGGAGTTGGGCTTGTCCTGGCATGGAGGGCTGGATCAGACCCTGCGTGAGAGGGGTGTTCAAGGCTATTTAGCTGGCCAGCTCTGGAATGAGCATTTGTGTTTAAGGCAGGACAAGGAGGGAACATGCAACACATCTGTGCTCAGAGCATGTCCTGGAGCTGCAGGGTGTCTGCAGTTCCTGTGACCCTCTGGCCACCTTTCCCTTCACTCCAAACCCATGCTGGTGGGATCCCTATTAGCCATGACTGCAGAAGGACCTTGCTCTTGCATAGCTGGAAGGTTTGGGAAATTCTGGGGGCTCTGCCCATGCAAACCTCCATGGGTCTCAGCATCCCAATGGATACAGACTGGAATTCCTATTGGCTTAACGTAGGGGTTGGCCAGTTCAAGCATCCCTCTTACCCAAGAGATGTCATAAACACCTTCACCCAGCAGTGGGAACGATCATAGAATAGAACAATTAAGATTAGAAAAGACCTCAAGGATCATCAAGTTGAAACATCAACCCAAGACCACCTAACCCACTAAACCATGTCCCAAAGCAGTGATGTGCCCATACTGAGATGCCTTGGATTATCCGAGCTCAGGCAACAAATGCACAACATGAAGTGAAAGGAGGTCATGCCTTGAGCCCAAGCCCAGCTCTCTTTCTTTATTGGGAAGTTGGCAGGAGAGCCCGCCTGGGAGTCGGGTGGCCGTCAGATCTCTTGTTGACTCAAGCCACTCTCTAGCAGTTGTTTTAATTCAGCCTGAGCACTGCTGGGTAAACAGCCGGGCTGGGAAATGTGAAACCCTCGCTCTGACCTTACTGTCACCGCAGGCGTCAGCCCAGGGAGGTGCAAGCAGAGAAGCCACAGACCCACTGGTGTGGTGCAGAGGAGCACACGGGCATGGCGGGGATGAGCACGTAGAGTGAGCCCATGTCTCCTGGAGTCTTTTTTTAAAATTTTATTTTCAAGGAGTAAGAAGAAAAAATTGAACCCTATTTGGGGCACAGAAGTTGTGCTGTGATTCCCTGGTGAGTGGTGTTGCCAAAAATATTGAAGCTGGTTGTCCCCCTTCTCCATCGTATTTGGTGGGGACAACTCCTGGTCAATGGCCAACGTGTGCTTCCTCCTGTGCCATCCCCTCATGGCTCTGGCTCTCAGCTCAGGTAACAGCAGATGTTTTGGAAGGAAACTGGGGCAATCCCTATTGATATGAAGCATAGCATCTTCCCTCATGATCCCTACCAAACTGCCAGGTACCCAAACGCCAGTTTGCTACTACATGTTAAACTCCAGCAGAAACATTGAGCTGATTTTTTTTTTCCCAATAAGAAGCTGTTAACAGCTTGTTACTGTGGGTTGGAAAATTTAAATGCATTTGAGAAAATATGTTGGCAGCAAGCTCCCTATATTGTTTCAGCTTGTCCCAAAAATTCCAGAGAAATTTCCCATTAATATTTTTCATGCCTGATTGGAAAAGATCAGGGAAAGAAGAAACTATTTCTGTAGATATTTTTAGAAAATTTTAGCCTTTTTTTTTCCTTTTTTTTTTTCCCAGCCAGGTCTCCATGACATTTAAAAGATTAAACAAAATGCACAAGTTAAAAACATCTGCTAGAAATTAGATAAATAAAAAAATTTTCCCTATAAGGAGAAAAAAAAATTAAGAAAACCCTGATAAGGAAATATGGTAATTTAACTTCTGCATTCCAGCAATTTGTGTGATCTGATTCCAGTGATTTGGCTCCAAAAAATTGGTTAGGAGAGCTATTAGGAAATTGGAGATCTGAAAGGTTACCTGGGGGAGGCTTTGACTGTAAAGAGCTCTAGCAAAATATACAGAAAATCAGACTGACTCCTGCAGCTGGAAAAAATAAAAATTAAAAAAAAAAAACCAAAACCTCCTTGAGATATCTGCTGTGTGAAGGGCAGAGCCTCAATCTGTCTTTCATCTCTTGATCTTTTTTTGTTCCTGGTGCAGAGAGTTCAGAAGTCTTTGCCATCTCACAATGGCTTTGCAGTTGGTTGGTCCTTGTGCATTTTTCATCATTCTGAATTTCAACCTGGTTTTCTCTTAGTTATCTTTCACAGACCTAAAAGCAGTCCCTGCAGGTCTCAGGTTTAAAAACATATGGCAACAGGCTGGAGAACGGGGACACTTAGACCTCACCTCTTGATGCCTTCTTGTTTCCATCAGTGGAATGGAGAGCTGAGCCCTTGGCGAGGCTGATCCAGGGAACAGCTCAACCCGAGGAGTGGTGTTGGTCCCAAAAGTGGTTCTTCTTGGCCAGAGTTGAGGTGCGTAGGACACTGTTGGGCAACCATCATCTGCCATCGCCTGTATCATCCCTGCGAGAAAGCAGGGACAAGCAGGTTGTCGATACGGCAGACGTGCTCACGAGGGTGTGGGTGGAAAGATCCTCAGCACGTACACGGTTTCGAAATGCTTCTTCTCATCAAAGCTCTACTCTTCCTCCCTACGTGAGACTCTGGATTGAACAAGGAATTCGGGTTTGGGTGACCTGGTGCTGGAGCACGCTGAGATGCGCGTCAGGTGGCTTTGGACATAGACAGCACTGAGGTCTCCCTCTGTGCTTGCAGGCTGCAAACGCCTCCAGGACACGTCTCATCCTGGTTTCCAATCAATATCCACAGCAGGGCAAGTGAATTGCTCTGGGAGTGCCCATATTGATTCTATTTCTCTCCACGGATGGTCAAAGGTGACCAGTTCCTTGTAGACACCCAAAATGGCTTAAATAGCAGGGGGGTTGGAACTAGATGATCTCTAAGGTCCTTTCCAACCCAAACCATTCTATGATTCTATTAAATCCTTCGCAAATACTACCCACAGCTTTGCTGTGGATGGAGGCAGACACAGCAGGAGCCTCCCTGCTCAGCATCCCTCCAGGAACATTTCCATCTGAACATCCCAAGCAGTGCAGATCCTCCTGGGATGCTGCTTCGAAGGATAGCCTTGATCAAATGTCCCTGTGTCAGGAGCCAAACTCATTATTAGCAGGGGTTGACAGCAGGGATAAAAAAAATACCCTTTTCTTAGGCTATGATTAATCTGGTGCATTGCTGCTGCCTACAAGCACCTCCTCCTTGATCAGCAGGAATACAAACCACCACGTTTTCTTCCCCAGAGCTTTGTGTTTTTGCAGGTTGCCCAGGGAAGCTGTGGATGCCCCATCCCTGGAGGGGTTCAAGGCCAGGCTGGATGAGGCTTTGGGCAACCTGGGCTAGTGGGAGGTGTCCCTGCCCATGGCAGGGGGGTTAGAACTGTATGATCTTTAAGGTCCTTTCCAACCCAAACCATTCTGTGATTCTGTGATTCTATTACTTTGAAGAAATTCCCCAGCATCTCCTGGGTACTTGGCCTCATGACATCATTGCCTACAGCTTTTTAGAAGCCTCTTGGTCACCATGGCAACACTGAGGTTGTCACTAGCCTGGGTTTATTACATCATAAGGTGAGTCAGCCCCAGAATGAAATCCACAGCCTTTGCCACTGTTTGATTTAATAACCTGCAAGGATGAGATAACGATCCAGGCTCTTAATGAAAGGTGGGTGTTAAGGTGATGTTAGGAAATAGTTCAATAGCAAAGTCCATGGGATAATGACAGGCTGTGATTTCCAGAGGGTGACCATCTGCCACCTGAAATGAGTTGAATAGACTCATCCATTGGGTTTCACATCCATCACTGGGGCCCTGAAGGCAGGAGACCTGGAGACACACATCATAAATTAAGCTCCTCATGAACACAACCAACTTCAGCCACTGGGTACCTGCATGGAAATGTCTCCTCTAACGATTTTAACTTCTTCCCACTGGATCTCCAACTTGGTGCATCACTTTGCAGAAAAAAAATAGGTCTGGATCAGGTGTGAGCATATGACTGTGTTTCTGCTCATTTATCCGGAGAATAAATTAAAAAAAAAAAAAAAAGGCACTATAGTAACATCTGCCAGGTTTAAGCATGATGGGTAATATGTGATCTGGCAGCTAGGACAGAGTAACCCCGCAAAAACACTTTTCTTTCAAACCAGCAGGATTTTTGGGATGAATCAGTGCCTTGTCACGAGTGGTTGTGGCATCTTGCTTAAGGACGAGGTAACCTAAAGTTAAATTTAACATCTTGTGGATTTACACCCTCAGATCCCAGGACTTTGAGAGGGGAATTTCACCCCCTAAAATCCCATGGCAAACAGAAAGGTGTTCCTTTGAGGTAACTAAGAGTACCTGGGAGTAGGAGGCACAACCCAGTGCCACGCTAATGTGAATATTGGCTTCTCGGAGTCATTGACGGTGCCAAAACCTGAATTTTGGCTCTCTGACTGATCCACACCCTTCAACCCTTTCTGTTGGGATCAAGCCTGAAATTTTGCAGCCGGATTTCATTTCAAGAAGAACCTGTATCAGATCCCTGAGAATGGAATATCCCCAACTTCTTGCCATCTAATTACCCTGTAACCACTTTTAAAAACCCGTATTTGTCTCCGCAACCTATGGAGTAAATTATCTTTACGATTTAGGCCACTTATGGGGTGAGTTCTGCATTGTACTAGTCTTGTAAGGTCAGGAACTTTCACAGGACGTTGCTCAATCCTCCTGGACCTGTTTCTGAACAAACTGGCCAGCGTTGAGAAATGTCCCTGCTCCAATGGATGTTGCAGGTTCAGAACATTATTTCCAAATTTATTTTTTTTCTGAGAATTACAGAACATAGTTCTCAAAAATTACAAATGAAACTCCTTTCCTGGGATTTTCATAGAATCACAGAAGGGTTTGGGTTGGAAGAGACCTTAAAGATCATTGAGTTCCAACCCCCTGCCATGGGCAGGGACACCTCCCACTAGCCCAGGTTGCCCAAAGCCTCATCCAGCCTGGCCTTGAGCCCCTCCAGGGATGGGGCATCCACAGCTTCCCTGGGCAACCTGTTCCAAATATTTTTTTAGAAATTACTTTTAGCAAGGCTGATGGCATAACATGATGAGTGGGTTAACTTCAGCCAGGATTTACTGTCCCTGAAATAGTTTTGATGTTGCACTGAAGGTGACGGTGACAGCACGCAGGGTGCTCCAAGCAGAGGGCTGAGCAAAAGCAAGCAGGTCCCCATGCTTTCTACAAAGGCTGTTGGTTGAGTACAGCCAAAAGAGCACATAAATAAAAGTATCAGGGAGCCTCTTTTTTGCCAGTGAATAGTGAAATGATTTTTTTTTAACTGTCTGTGTAGTACCCATCATCACAAGCGAGGCCATGTGCGCAACAGCTGATTTTTGCTGCTTGTTTCCTCGAGTGCTGGGATAAGTGTCCTCATGCAGTTCTACAAACACCTTCGTGGCTTTTCCTGCTTTGTGGCTGCCAGGAAAAGCAAGACCAGCTCCCGGTGTGGCGTTTGACTGGGGCTGATACAGCAGAGATGAGCAATGAATGCCCTGTTCCTCTGCGGGGATTTCCCCTTCTCAGGCTCAGCATTTTATTTTTATTTTAATATTGGAGGCTGAACCCCTTTGAATTTTCCCTCTCTCTGCTTGCAGCTATTTTTAAGAAAAGCTTCACCCGAAGGCATGCATGCGGCAGCGCTCGCTGGGTTGGTATTTCAGAGCTCGGCTGTTAGTAGCAAGCAGCGGAATTTCTTACAATCGCGGAAGGAAGATGTTCCATGAGCACATCAGGTCCAATTACAAATAGTCCCCACAACTGGACAGCTTGTCCCCAGCTGGGGGAACGTGTGTTTGCACGGGTGGGTGAAGGGATGGATGGTTCCAGGGCAGCCCCAAGAACATGACGTTCCTGCCTTGCTCTGATGCTGCACCCCAGAGAAGAGCTCAGCCCCCCCGGCTGCAGACCCAAGCGGTGTCAATCGGGAATTCTCCTGTGATTTCAGGGTGGGGCACTGCAAGTCCTTTGCTGATCCCCGAATCACTGCAGGGAAGCCTGCCTTGAAATGACACCATGAAAAAAACTATTTTGTCCGATTTCTGTTCCTCTTTGGGCAGCGGCCGGGCTGATGCTGCAGGTTTGATACCGCTGTGGAGGAAAGGGAGCGTGTGATTGCGAGGGTGAAAGGCAAGAAAAGAGGAAGGAAAAACCATCTCCTTAAGAAGAGGAGAGAAAAAACTCATTTCTGTGGCAGAAACACCCTGATGTGTTACAGGCGCTGATGCAGGACCTCATGGTGGTCCCCCCACCCAGGAGCAGGGCTCAGGCAGGATGAGGGAGGATGTGAGATAAGGGAGAGGTGATATCCAGATGCTATAGGTCCAGTTCGCACTTTGCTCCTCATTTATTTAATCTTGTGTTTGAAATAACTGCGAGGGGCGAAGGGGAGGGAGGAGATGGAAAAGTGCAGAAACAAAGGGCTGTGAACTCCAGCTGCCTCTCCAAACCCAAACATACTTTATCAACATTTACAAAAACCCCATCTCTGTAAGCCTGACCATCAGCAGCTTTTGCAACCTTCAAGTCCCTGCAAAGAAATTACCATCAGCAGCGAAAATTGCTCAGCATCCTGCAGGCAAGAGGAGGAGGCAACCACTTGGTTTCCTCCCTGACCTTTTTGAAAGCTCTCCATTCCCCTAATACATTGCAAACAATTTTCTTGACATATCTGGGATCCCACTGTTTTGCTTTTTTTTTCAGAAGTGCAAAGTTTAACTTTTTTTTCTTTTTTTTCCAAGTAAGTGTATAAATACCCCTTGGTCAGCCCAGAGGAATAGTTTTCTCTGTTGCAAGAAGGTGTCATTAATGCCCTAGCAAAAATTTGGGCAGTTGCTGCCTGACTTTTGCAACGTCTCTCCTAAGGCAGGGAGAAATATTTGTGCCCATATCCCAGACTGGTAAACTGAGGCCGTGCTGGAATTAGCTGCTGGTCAAGCCACCTTTTGGTTAACTGAGCACACGTATGGCTGCGTCTTTACGGTGATGTACGCACAGCTCCCAGCCATCATCTCCAAATTTTAACTGTGAAAAGAGTTGCTGGGTACAGGGTTGGACCGCACAACTCGGATCGTGACGGACATCACACACGCTGCACCTTGTCCTCTCCATGCCACATCCTAAGGAGACAGTCCGTGTAGGACTGAACGTAGGCATGAATGTGACTTGTCTTTTTCTTCCAAGTTTCCTTTAGAAAGGGAAAAAAAAAAAAAGGAAAATAAAAAAGAGGAGGATGAATCATGGCTTAGTCAGAGTTGGGGCTCGCCGACAATCGCTGCTGTCGCCTGCATTTTGATGCTGGGGGAATGACGCCAGGGGAGGCTGGCTTGTGGCCCCTTGGTACCAATAGGTTCTTCCAAAAGGGATGGGGAATTTAGTCTACAATTGTGATTTTTCTGGGCAGCATCCAGAGCTTAATTCCACCGTTTGGGACGGGTTGCTAGGTCCGTTTGGTGTTTTTGCAGCAGAGAAACAAAAGGGGGAACTGAGGGGTTTTGGCTTTGGTGTTTTGGAGAAATCTGCAGTGTGTAAATGCTGTAAGACACAGGTGCTGTCTTCTCACATAACCGGGTTTTTTCACCCTTTTCCACTGGACTCCCTTCCTTTGTGCTACCCTCCCCTCTCCCACACTTTGGACCTGCTGCCTCCATCCCTCGGATGCCCAAGGTCTTTTTTCTACATCTACCACCAGAACTTTCAGATTTTGAGCCCTGCCATTACATTTATACCCCTGTCCCTTTGCGTTTATTTAATCCCTGCAGGTGCCCGTGATGGGGTAGGTAAGGCAGCACCTCCAGCAAACTCTGGCTGGTTTATTCCTCCCTCTGCAGCTTTCATCACCTGGCGAAGCAGAGGATGCAGGACAGCATCGCTGGCTGTCCCATAGCGCGCCGTGCCCGCGGTGGCTCTCAGCAAGCTGACACACGACCAGCATTTGGCCCCGTCGGTGACTCGATTACTCGAAAAATTGCTGAGCTAAGCACCCCCTGGGCTCCTTTCACAGCAGCTGCGATCAACAGCTTATTTATTGGTCCGGGCTCTATTTATAGGGAGCTGTGCTTTTACACAGCACGACTCCAGAGGGGAAAATAAACCCTCTCGGTGCACCTAGTCCTGTCCTGTGTGCTGGCCTCTCCCTGCGGTGAAAGTGTCTTATAAATAGTCATGATGCTCCTTCCAGCTGACCTCGCTCGGAGCAGCTGGGTGCTCGTGCCTTTGAAAACCAGGCCATTTATTTCAGAGTTGAAGCTTTCCGCTCCAGTTATTTAAGAGTTTTTAAAGCCAAGAATTACTAGGTGGATCTAATTTGAAGTGACTGTGATTTGCATTCAGGCAGGGTTTCCCTTTCGGGCTCCTTTCGATATTGTGGGGGTGGTGATTTTCAAAGAGGAGAGAGCTGCAGAGAGCAGAGCTGAGCTGCTGGAGGAAGGGGGATGCCCCAGCTCCTCGTCCTGTAATATCACGTGAATTTTCTTCCGTCTTCTGACTCGTTTTTTAGCCAGGAACTGAATTTTTTTGCCCTTCTTTAAAAAAAAAAAAACAAACGGGTTATTTAGTGGCAGCGGTAAGGGCATCCCATCAACCTGCCTCCTTCAGCCGTATAAAACCCACTCCTGCAATGGATGGTGGGGAAGTTGGGAAAACCAACAGCCAAAATCTGTTGCGCGGGTGGAAAAAAGCCTCCTGCCCTTTCCCAAGGATAAATGTTCATGGCTGTCTGTGAAGCACCTTTGTGCCTTGTGGATTGATCCCCATCCCCACCTCCACCATCCAGAGCTCTCGCCGCTCTCGCCTATCTTCCTTCCCACATCCCAGATCTCTGGCTCTTTTCCAGCTCCCTCATAGTAGCTAATTTGTAATTTATTTTTTTTTGCCTGTGAATATTTTTATTTCCTGTCTAGGAGAGGGAGGTATTGTGCATTTTTTATTCCATTCATCTTGGCTCCATGTAAGGAGATAGCCAAAAATATAATTATCTCTAGATCCATTATAAAAATATAAACCTTTGCTTCCAGAGGAGGAAAATGCCCTATATAATAATAATTTTTAAAAAACCTGTTGAACACTTAAAGTATCCAAGATGCTACTTATTGTGCTTTAAATTTTTAGGTAAAATTTGCAGACGCGGGGTAGGGGCGAAGCATCTGCACTCTTGGGGCTGCAGCATGTCCAAAGCGGTTTTCTGGGTGACCCCTGCATGTCCCCATCCTGAAGACTTCTTCAGGTTGTTTTTATTGCTGGGCTGCTGTTCCCAGCCTGATTTAAGATGGAAAGGTCACCTGCAGGAACCTGGACACTGCTTATTATTAGTAGCATTATTTTTATTACTATTATTATTATTATTATTGATAACAAACACATGAAATAATGAAAATAATAAAACGAGACAAAATTAGTAAAAGTTATAAAAATAAATTAAGTAAATAATAAAATAATACATAACGAGATAATTAAAAACTAAAATAAATAATAAAATAATATGATAAATAATAAAATAATTAAAATATTAAAATAATATGATCGTGGCCATTTGAGAGCGATGCTTCCCCAGGGAGCATCCCCAGCGCTGCCACCGCTTCCCAACCCCATGACTGCTTCTCCCCCCCCCCCAGGGCCATTTGCGCGGCCGCGGAGCGGGGCGGAGCTGTGGCGGTGGCCGCGGGTGGGGGCGGAGCCGCCGCTGCATCCCCGCCGGGGGAGGCGGCGCGGCCCGGCCCCGCGGATCCATGTGCGACGTGAGC
>WKFP01014226.1:169156-179175 GCA_011057875.1 Pterocles orientalis
TTAAAAAAAAAAAAAAAAAAAAAAAAACAAAACAGCTAGTTGATTGCATTTGCAATTGTATTGGTTAAAAAGGTAACAAAAGTTTTTGGAAGGTGCTGTCTGTTGGTGAAGATCTCGGTGCAGACCTGGTGTTTCAGCACAGCAGCTGTATCTGAAGTGCGCTGCTGTGGGGACTGGGCCAAAGTCCTTGGCCATCCTCTAGATTTTCACAGAATTGGCCAAACTGTGGGAATGGGAGGTTGTCATTGCCTTGATTTTCTTATTTTAAAATGGGGAAACTGAGGCACAGAAGTCCTGCAGGGAGCCTGGGGCAGCTGCGGGCTCCTTGCCTGCTTTGCATCCATCAGGATGTTCTCCTCTTGCTGTGGCTGTCAGGCTGTCACTCCTGTCCCCTGGTTTGGGTGGCACCAGAATGAATTTGGGTCAGCAGGGCTTAGCTGGGGCAGTCGTGTCTCACCCGTGGGCAGTCACAAAGCCATCCACCATACTCCTCTCTCTGACGTGCTCGTTCAGCAGATCCCATTGCAAAAATGAGTCTGCTAAAGGTTTTGGTTGTCCAGGCTCGTGAGAGGGATGCACAGGAGATACTGCAGAGATGATGGTGCATGGGGAGCTGAGGCTTTGGGTTTCTTCTAGCTGCTGAAGGACCTGGAGGAAGGTTGGGTCAAGAGCAAGTGCCTTGCAGGGTTGATACAAGATGAGCTGGAGGATGAATGGCTGCTCATGTTGTGCTTTCTTGTCCTCCTTGTAGCTTGTGGGCCGCAGCTTGCCAATTCCCCCACTGTGATCGTGATGGTTGGCCTCCCAGCCCGCGGTAAGACCTACATCTCCAAGAAGCTGACTCGCTACCTCAACTGGATAGGTGTCCCAACGAAAGGTGAGGTTTTCACTGGTTTTCACTGGCTGCCTGGGGAAAGCACATGGTCTGGGTCCTTGGGAGATGCTCAAGGAGCTTAGTCCCTTGGGGAGTGGAAGGTGGTGGGGGATCTTTCCAAGATGCCATGGGCCCAATATAATATCCATGTCCTCCTGTTGCCTCTGCTGTAGCCCAGGTTCTCCTTCCCTTTGAAGACCAAGGGGTGTCCCTGAGCCCTTTGCTCTAAGGATGTCACTTCTTGGCCCATTGCTAGAAAGCGTTATCTGCAGGAGCTGCACAGCTGAGTCAAGCTGTGCTGATGCCTGCTCATGATTTTGATGGTCTTTGCCTTTCCCACGCAGTTTTCAACGTGGGGGAGTATCGCCGCGAGGCAGTGAAGCATTACAGCTCCTATGACTTCTTTCGCCCCGACAATGAGGAGGCCATGAAAGTCAGGAGGTAAGTGTGGGTGCCACGTCTGCACTCGTACCCAAGTCCCAAATGGGTAGTGAAGCCCGTGGCTGGCAGTGGGGTTGCCCAGCTTGTTTGAGGGGGTGATGGACAGAAAATCTGGGCTCTAGCTTGAGATTTCCTTGGCTGCCTAAGGAGGGCCTGACTTGGGCACCAAGAGCTGAAAACTGAAGTCATCAGGGCTTGGTAGCTTCAGGGTCACCAACGCATCCTCCATCAGTGATACCCTAAATTCACCTTCAGGCTCAGTGATGCAGAGTGTGAGGTCTGCCGTGAGGTTTGGTGTTTGGTTTTTCATCTACCATTGCTTCTGCCATGAAGACCATGCTTGGCATGCCTGGCTCTTGTACTGTTAGCAGTCTGAGGGTGTCTTTCCTAAATGTCCCTGGGAAAAGGGGGGAAGGTGGCCAGGAGGAGCTGCAAAGCCTGCCCTCCTTTGTGGGGGGTCTGTGCGCTGGCTTCTGTGGGCGTCTCTGAGGACATCAGGATCAGGCATCTCTCACGTCTTTTGCAGGCAATGTGCCCTGGCTGCCTTGAGGGATGTCAAGCTGTACCTGACGGAGGAGGCTGGCCAGATTGCGGTAAGCTTGGAGATGTGCTCCATGGGGTTCGGCAGCAGTTCTGGTCCCAAAGATGCTGTACCCTGTGCAGTTTGCTCTGCAGTTCCTTCTCTGAGGAAGGGCTCAGTGGGAAACCAGGCACTCGTGGTGCTAATGGAAATCTTTGCTTTTAAAGGTTTTTGATGCCACCAATACCACGCGGGAGAGGAGAGGGATGATCCTAAACTTTGCCAAAGAAAATGGGTTCAAGGTTGGTACCATCAGGCTGCTGCCTGTATTGCATAGTCCCCATTGGTGTACCGTTGGCATTTTTTTTTTCTTCATTAACATGTTGTCTTTGTGATGCTCCTGTGTAAGGGGAATTTCACTGCTGGGTTTGTTGAAAAATATTAAACTCTTCCTTCATTCCCAATCCTGAGTCCTGGAGAAGGAAAGGGTGGGAGTGAAGCAGAGGGAGAGCTCTCTGGTCAAGGAGGGATGAGGTTGGGTTGAGCAAGGAGCTGGTGGAATGTTACAAACCTTGTTGCTGGCCTTCAGGTGAGCTTGCTTTCTTCTTCTTCACAGGTGTTCTTCATTGAATCTGTCTGCAATGATCCCACGGTAGTTGCCTCCAATGTTATGGTAAGCGTGGAAGCATCTTGCTTTTGTTTTCCCTTGTGTAGGATGTCCCAGCTGGGACCATGTGGTTTCTTATCTTAATGTCTTGCCAGGATTGATGGAGGATTTAGGAGGTTCTTATCTTTTTGTGATCTGTTTGTTCTGGGGTGAGAAAGTACCCTTTTGTCTTCAGGACCCAAGGCCACCTAGATGTAATGAAAATAAAAGTTGTTGGAGCCTTTTGCCAGTTCTCCACGCTTTCTGCATTTTTGTTGATGTCCAACTTTATATCAAGGAGAGAAATGTATTCAGGGTGCTTTGGTGGCCCCCTGCAAAGTCCCAGTTCTTGGAAGTGGTGGATGTCGTTGGGAGTTCAAATTAGCTAAAATCTTGGTTGGGAGAGGAGCGTAAAGCATTGCATCCTGGCCCCTTTGGGAGCTGCTGGGGCTTTGATTTCCCACCATCAAAAGAGCTCCCTTGTCTGTTGAACTTGGCTAAGGCAGGTAGATAGGAATTGGTCTACCTAAGCTTGATTCATGTGAAAGGAAGTGTCCTTTCCTCCACTGAGGTCTGCTCCACCCTTGTCTCCAGTTGTTCGCCTGAACTTTGTGAGACATTTCAGTGTCTGGGAATGTGTCACAGGATACTCAAAGTCTGTGGGAAAGGTTTTGTTGGGTTTTGTTCTGCCCCTGGGATGGGTTCCACAAATGCTGCTGGGGCTGGGGCTAGAGTTGTGGCTTTTGCTCCTGCTGGGAGCTGGTGTCCCATGATTAGGGATCAGCTTTTTGGGAGGTTGCACACAGCCTTTTCCATGATGCTAATAACATGCTCAGTTTGCTCTATCTTTTTTTTTTTTTTCTTTGCAACACCCTGAAGCTGTATTTTTTAGGAGGATTTAATCCCTTTCTTTGGAAACTAGCTCTTGAAGGGGGAGAAAATGAGCTATTAGCTGAGTGTAGGTTTTTGCTTCATGGGTTGCTGCAGATGAATGGTGCTCTTAGCACTGGGATCAGTGTGGAAAATACACTGCAGGCCTGGGGTGCTGCCGTACACGTCGGTTGGTTGTGTTATCCTGTTGGTTTCAGGTTTGCTTGTGAAATTACTAATGTGTAATGCTGCTGCTCAAACCGAAATCTTCAGGAAAAATAGCCTGTTAGAGTAGTTAAGACAGAACTTAGTCCGTGGGATTTCTAGATATTCACGTTGCCCATTTCTAGCATCTTTTCAGCGTGGAGCAAATAATCGCCAGGACAGGGCTGAGTGCTGTTATCCTGCTGCCTCAGATGGTGGACAACCAGGTTGACCTCTAACTCCTGGGAGCTTTATTCACTCAGAAAGGCCCAGGACAAGCATCTTGTCTAAGCTTATGCACTTTCTGTCCTCAGCTTGAACTGTTAAAACTTGATGCTTTTCTTTAACCATGAGAAAAGCTCAGTTTTCCCACTGTGCTGGGTGGTGAGGTGCTACCCGAACTCTTGGGAGAACAGGAGCAGCCTGGTACACATCTATACTGGTCATACAGTGGTTTATACTGGATTTTCTCACCTTGTGCTTAGCTTTGGGTCTCGTTTCCTTCTTTTCTGTCCTATGATAAGTGATGACTACAAAACATTTCAATTGATAGCTGTATCTTGGCAGGACTTTGAAATTTGAGGTGACTGTGGTCTGGTTTGGAAGGCATCCTCACCTCTCCTTGCGGTGTGTTTTTTTCCCTTGCTACAGGAAGTGAAATTGTCCAGCCCTGATTACCGGGACTGTAATTCGACTGATGCCATGGAGGACTTCATGAAGAGGATCAATTGTTACCAGGCCAGCTACCAGCCACTTGACCCAGACGATTATGACCGGTAAGAGAGTTTGCTGACTTCTGAACTGGCTTGAATGCCTTTCTTCTCCCAGGAGAGGAGTAATGAAGTGTGGAGCTTTCACTTTGTCTCCAAATACGTGACTGCGCTAGAATAACGTATGGCCAAGCCTCACCCTGAATTCAGGCTTCTTACTTCACAATGCTGCTTTTCCCCAGCTCTGTGCCAGGGAGTCGGGCGCTGAAACCTTCCCAGGCTCTTCAGGGCTCAGCTGTACTGGTTACAACCTTGTTCTGCAGGTCTAAATCCAAAGGGTTTAGAAAAGGACTTGGGTTTGAGTGTTTCTGAGGTGCTTTTGTCATTGTCCCAGTTAAAGGAAGGGACTGCTTGGACAGGCTCAGACCACAAAGCTGAGCAAGCCTGGGAAGACCTTTGCTGTCCTGCATGACCATGGAGGCACCTCCCAGCCTTTCCATTGCTCACAAATACATCCGTGTACCCTGGGTGGATTATCTCGGTCCTGCTAAACCCTGTCCTGGAGAGAAATCTGCTCCCTGGCTAGTCCTGTTTAATCCTCTTTACTGCTGTAAGGAGGAATGGCGATTACAGTGGTGTTACTGAGCTTTCCATGAATTGCCGTTACCTGTTGGCTTCCTGTTGAAAATAGCCTGCAGGAAATCCTCTTAGCTGTTTGATTATGTTGACTGAGATACCTCACAGGGCTGTTTTTTTTGAGGATTATGTATGGGTTTGTGGGGTTGTTGGGTTTTTTTTGGTTTGGTTTGATTTTTTTTTTTCTTTCCCTGCTGGCACCCTCCTCATCCTTGCTGTGCTTTCCCTAGGGAACTTTCTCTCATCAAAGTCATCGATGTTGGCCGGCGGTTCCTGGTCAACAGGGTTCAGGATCACATCCAGAGCAGGATTGTTTACTACCTGATGAACATCCATGTCCAGCCCCGCACCATTTATCTCTGTCGCCATGGTGAAAGCGAGTTCAACCTCAAGGGGAGGATTGGAGGGGACTCAGGCCTCTCCAACAGGGGCAAGAAGGTGAGACAGAAGGGAATATTCCCCTGTGGCTTCTAGGAGTGATTTGGCTGTAGTGGATGCCATGTATTAGGTTAAATGTATATTTGTTAACAGCTGGGATGCTCAGAGGATCCGTCTGCCCCATCCCTGGATGGGTTCAAGGCCAGGCTGGATGAGGCTTTGAGCAACCTGGGCTAGTGGGAGGTGTCCCTGCCCATGGCAGGGGGGTTGGAACTCAATAATCTTCAAGGACCCTTCCAACCCAAACCATTCTATGATCTGTATTGGGTTGGTTAAATTTGGGTTTGGGCATGGCCTCAAAACAAGACTTTCCAGCCATCAACATTGCATGCAGGATTGCATGTATTTGGGGGTTAACAGAGGTTGGGATGCAGAAGGTTAGGAGAGAAGGATATGAGTATCTTCATTGAGGTGGTTCAGACCTTGCACGGTCAGGGCGGGATGTAGAAGGACTGCTGCCACCCTTCGGTAGGGATAGCCAATGCCAAGGGTGCTTTCAGATTGTTCACCACTTGATTCTTCAAAATGTGGTCAAGTGCACTGCTTCAGGGAGGGTTAATAGCTATTTAAAGTCCAAATGGAGTCATTTGAGGTGTGACTATGATCGAGAGTTACAGGACACCTCGATTTAGCTCTATGACAAATAAGTAGAGGTGTGGTTAAGGGTGGCCAGGGATCTTCCACAGCATTGCAGGAGAGCCCAGGCTGTGGTGCTGTTTCTTGGCTGCTAATGTTGTTCCTTGATGACATGAGCTTGCCGCTTTCTCCTGTGCTTTCTCTCTGTTCTCCTACCCCTTGTAGCTTTTGGGGATCATTGCATGTGTGGCTGCTTTTCACCTCAGAGAAGGCTAATACATCTGCCCATGGAAGGCAAAGGGGGTCCTGGAGAAGGCAAAATTTATTGGGAAGCTGGGAAGAAGCTGTGGATCAGGAATCAACTTTTTTTTTTTTTTTTCTGCCCCACAGTTTGCAGTGGCACTGAACAAGTTTGTTGAGGAGCAGAACCTGAAGGACCTCAAAGTCTGGACCAGCCAACTAAAGAGAACAATCCAAACAGCAGAAGCTCTCCAACTGCCCTATGAGCAGTGGAAGGCGCTCAATGAAATTGATGCTGTAAGTATCTTTAATTGCGGTGGGAACAGCTGGATCATGATTAGTTGCTGCTTGGCAGGGAGGGTGACACCACCAACCTTCTCACTTTCACCTAGTCTCACCTTTTGTGGGGAGATTTTCCTTCTGTGGGAAAGGGTGGTACTTCTGCTGCAATACTCGCAACTTGGCTTCTGATCTTAGCTTTACCTTGTGCAGATGCTTCAAGATGTTGACTTGAATTAGCACATTAAAATGATATTTTGCTTGGAACCACTGTAGCGGACCACTCAGAGGGTTGTAGACAATTGCTTTGGAGAAATTTTTGCATGTTTGGTGTGCTGATACTTTTTTTTTTTTTTTTTTGACTTGAGCATGTCCAGTTACCTCATGGATGTTCTTTTCTGGCAGGGTGTGTGTGAAGAAATGACATATGAAGAAATCAGGGAGCAGCATCCAGAAGAATTTGCTTTACGTGACCAGGATAAATATTACTACCGCTATCCTTCCGGGGAGGTAGGTCTGCAAGGAGACCTTCAAAGATGTGACTCTTACTTGAAACGTGGCCTTCTTATCTTCGTGCTGTCCTCTAAGCTTGGAGTAGGGGAGCAGCAAGTGCTCCAAGAAACTAGAATCAAGAAAGGTCAGGGCTCCCATTTGCCTTTTGTATTGAGCTCTTGTGAAATCTTGGTGCGTAAAGATCTCATTAAGATATTTATCGCTTAATAAGCAGTCCCACTGACTTGATAGCAAACTAGTAAAGAAGGAGGCTCTGGAGGTTTCTAGTCCAAACTCCTCCATTACATCCACTCAGAGTGTTGTGCTGTCCCAGTTTCCTTAATTTCCAAAGAAGTAATTTCTAGCCCTGCTCTCAGTATCATTCTCTAAGGGTTGATGTTGATATCTCTACTCTTGACAAACTGCTTTCAGGGTGTGACACAATAAAGTGGGAATTGACATCAGTTCTGGATAACACTTTAGGTTGTGAATTGGGCTTTTTATTCCCAAATTAAAAGTTGCATCCATTTGGGAAAATCTTTGGAGACATCCTCACGACAGCAGGTCTATGATGTAGTTACCTGGGGTTCCTTCTGGCTGTTTTCTTTTTGAAGCCCTTCAAAACCCTGGAGATTTCCAGATTGTTCCAGACTTTTCCGAACTTAAAAATCCTGTAGAAAATCAGATTTCAAGATGAAAGTTTTGAAGATGAGGATTTGTTGAACTTCGCTTTTTTTTATCAGTAACTGTTGGTTTAGTCAGAGGTATGAAATCAATAGATGCACCAAGACAAGGACCGTTGTTTCTCGTGAGATGCTTGTTTTCTTGACTCTGTGCCATAGCTCCTTTCCCTTCTTCTGTCTCAGTCCTACCAAGATCTGGTGCAGCGCCTAGAGCCAGTCATCATGGAGCTGGAGAGACAAGAGAACGTCCTTGTGATCTGTCACCAGGCCGTCATGCGCTGTCTCCTGGCGTACTTCCTAGACAAGAGTGCAGGTGAGTTCCTTGTCCCTGGGAAGTGGATTTATCCTGCTGGAGGAGGGATGATGGATGGAGCTCTGATGAGGTGAGAGATGTGCTCAGGACCAAGGAGGGCCTGCGGCACGCATCTCTTTGGTGTGGGATGGCTTTAACTGTTAAGAAAGATGTCCGAGCCTGCTTTTGGACAGGGGATGGGATAACCCTCCTGGTTTGCATTTCTCTGCAGATGAAATGCCATACCTGAAATGTCCCCTTCACACGGTCTTGAAGCTGACCCCGGTGGCCTATGGTAAGTAGGGCCTTTCTAAAGGCCAAGGGGTTTGACTGGTACCTCCTCCTGAATCCAAGCTGGCTCTGGGAGAAGAGCAGGGCTCTGGTGTGGAGCATCCTGTGCCCTTTGGGTTTGCTGATGGCCCCTCTATCTCTTTGTCCTCCTTTCTCCAGGCTGCCGGGTGGAGTCCATCTCGCTCAACATTGAAGCCGTCAACACCCACAGGGAACGGCTGGAGGTGAGTGTTGCTTTTCCTCAGAGCCATCCCTTGGTGTCCCCCTCCTTTCCCCTAGGGTCAGCTGGCAGTGAGGATGCCTGGGGTGGGCATGGGGAGATTGCTCAGGTGGATGCTCAGAAGTGCTGCTGGAGGACTGGAGCATCAGATGGGTTGTTGCTCTGCAAAGATGTGGCTGGTTGAGGGTTTTCCAAGGGAAAAGGACTGTTGCATGTGCCTGCTTCCCAGTGTGTTTGCCCAGATTAGAGCTGGCCCAGGGAAAGCTCCTCCCTGGTCTTTGAATTTCACCTGTGCAGTCATCTGCTCACCCGAGCGGGGAATGGAGCAGTGGACAGAGAAGGTGACTTCTCCCAGGTCTCCCAACTGGCTGGCAAAGCCCAGGCTCAATGCCTTGCCCAGCATCTCCTGCCCTGGTGTTTTTTTCCTGCCACGCCCACAGCTCTGTGGGGCTACCAGAGTGCCGTTCTGTAGAGTGGGAGGTGGGGGTGCTGTGGGGAGGAGACCCCCGTAGGGTCAGGTCTCTCTGACCTGTGCTCCACTAGGAGCTCAGAGGCCAGAACAGGGGACACCAGCGCAGTGTCGGGACTGGGCAACCACCCAAGGGGGACCCCAGAGACACTGACAGTGCTCATGTCCCGGGACCTTTCCAACTTGCACTTAGTGGTGGAGCCTGTCTGGACATTGGACGGTCAGAGCCATCCCCTTTTGGCCCCCATCTAATTTTCTTTGCTTACCAACCTCAGCAGGCAGCAACATCTGAGCTGCCCCTCCTTCCCCACAGCTGTAGGGGAGGGTGCAGATTCTTCCCCCCACCATGGGGGACCATGAACACCCTCCTCCACCGCCCTCGCTGGGGCTGGCGGGAGAGCCATGGGCTGTGGGTAGGATGGAGTGAGACAACGTGCGAAGCGCTTGGGTCCTTCTGCTCAGCTGTGTGGACGCTGCCCCTCCATCCCACCGCGCTTGAGTTGGAGCTTGGCGCCGTGCCAACCCTTGCTGGCTGCTCTGCCCCCCCACTTCCCAAATCTTGGCTCGTCTTCCCTCTTCTTGCTTTCACACCCCTCCCTGGGTCGAAGGGACCGGCTTCGAGGAGGAGACTGACGGGCGCCTCTTTCTGTCATGGAAAGTCATGGCTTTTGATTACCGCTCTGGTTTTTTAGCAATCTGTATTTACTTTTTTTGTGAGCAGAGGCTCGGGTCAGGAGAAAGTCTGTCTCATTTCTAGGTGCGGGGCCTTTTTGTTGTTTTTTTTTCCCTCCCCTTCTTGGGAAATCACACCGCATTCTTGAATATTTTGCCATTAGGGTTTGTTTTGTTTTTTTCGTGTCCAGAGCCTTTCAATTTATCCTTTGCATATCAACAGCGATTGTGGGGAAAAACAAGAGGCTGCTTTAAGAAAAAACCCAAAACAACCTGCTTCTTTTTTTCCTTTATAACTGTCGCCTTCTTCCCTTTATTTTATTTTATTTTTTTTTATTTACTCTTTTTTTTTTTTCTTTGTCTCACTCTAATTTAGGAAGCAAAGAAGGGACCTAACCCGCTCATGAGACGTAATAGCGTTACCCCTCTAGCAAGCCCAGAGCCCACCAAAAAACCTCGCATCAAC
>WKFP01014226.1:194666-210799 GCA_011057875.1 Pterocles orientalis
ATACTGCAAAGCTTGGAGAGAAAGGTAGTTACTGGGGATTTTTTGGGTTTTTTTTTTTTGATTTATGATATGTTAAATGTTCTGTATATATGTCTGGAATAATTGCCTGATATAAAGCTGTGCCAGCTTAAAAACAGGGTATGCCTTTCAGAAATTTGTATATTTTGCAGTTGCTGGACCAATAAAATATCTTGTTGAAATACAGATGTGGCCTTATTCTTCCCTTGCATTAGGAATTATGATCTGAGACCTGTCTCGCGTGCAGCTTGGTGGCCCCAAGGGTGATTTTGAAAAACTCATCGGTGGAGCTGAGGGTGTGATTCCTCCAACCAAGTGTTGACACCTCCTTAGGGCAAGTGAATACCCCCCCCAGCTCTACTCACATCACTGTGGGTACAAAGGTGGTGTGCTGGAGTATATCCTGCCTCCATCTTCATCTAGGCTGTGAGATAGGCAGGATTACCTATGCCTGGTACTGTTCTTGAAACCAAATACCTGCTTGAAATAATTTTGGTGCTAAATGAAACCAAAGGGCTGGACAAGAGCTGTCCCCTGAGACACAGCTTTATCCTGAAAGTAGGAAAACAGCAGATGCCAACTGCAAACACAGTTGTAAAATTCCCTGCAAAGTTAGTTGGTTGCTGGTTTTGGGGTTTTGGTGGTTTTTTTGGTCTTTGCTGCTAACCAGAAGAAAAAAAAATATATGTGAAGGAGACAGGGAAAGATGCAATTTGGATGCAATGCTCCAGAGCACATCTTGGGTGGATGCTCCCTCTGTGGTTGGAGGCTCTTGAGCAGTTGTGCCTCTGAAAGCTTGTTAAGGGCAAAACGGGGGAAAAAAGAGGGTAGATTGCTGTGTGTTCAAGCTCAGCTCTATGTTTATCTGCTGCTGACTAACGTGGAACCCTTGCTCTGATCTTCCCTGGCTATAAGGTGGAGCCTTGCTTTGGGCTGGGACTTGCTGCCATGCACAGGGGCTTTCTGGCTGCTCTGTGCAACAGAGTCCCTCGCCAGGGAGAGGGGGCTCTGGTTTTAAGCTTGATTAAAGCACCTGCCATAACTTTTTCTAGGTATGCATGCAGACATGTAAAGCTTTTGGGTGATGCTCATCCCTGCAACCATCCTGGGGACAGTGAGAACCTGTGCTCTTGGGGAAATCCAGAAACCACAAGATTTATTTATTTTTTAATTATTATTTTTCATCTCCAGCAACCTGTCCATCTCCTTGACCCAAGCAGAGACTAAACCCTCCTGCCTTATTTTAGGGCAGGGAGCGTAACCTTGCACCCACCTTGCCAAGAGTCCCACAAGGATGCAGGGGCTTCGATAACGCCGCCAGCCACGGCAGGCTGAGATTACGTGTAGATTATGTTTAGCCATAACAGCAGTGATGCTCCCCTGCCTTCCCCGAGGGAGGCTGGGGCTGTTCTGAAGCCACAATAACCTTGTCCTTGCCGGGAGGGGAGCACAAGGGAGGAGCCTTTGCCTCCCGGAGCGTGGCTGCGGTCAGCACTTTCAAGGATGCTCTGCAAGAAAACAGCCCTTCTGAAAAGTCTTTTCTCCTCTTTCCATGTGCAGGGGGCACGATGGGGCTTGTATCATGCTGTCCGTGCAGGAGAACTGTGCAAGGGAAGGGGGTTCATGGGCCAAAACCATCCCAGACACCATCCTTTATTTTTTCTTCCATGTGATGTGTTTTTTAGCATCACAGAGGAGACGTTCCTTGGGGCAGGGCGGCTTTAAAGGTTATACTTGACAGCAGGAACATTTGCCTGCTCCCAGCCAAGTCTCATTTTTATTAAAGAAAAAAAAAATAAAAGAAAAAAAAACCCCCAGCTTACTGCTGACAAACAAGTCTAGAGAACTTGTGATTGGTAAAAAAAATAAATAAATAAAAAAACCCCAGACCAGTCATGCTGGCTGACTCAGCGCTGATTGATGGCTCAGGAATGTGTCTGATACCATGCAAGGGATTAAATAAACCATGGGCAAACCTTTACAATAGCAACACGTTGGATGGAGTGCAGCCGGCACCCTGCTCACCTGCCTGTGGCTTGGGAGTGACTGCCATCACGTCATGGGGTTCGAGGGGTTTTCTTTTTCTCTTTTTTTTTCCACCTGTGAGAAAAAATAAAAAGAAATGGATATTTGCGAGGGGTTGCTTTGCAAGGGGAAACAACTAGCTGCTTGGAGCTCTAATGGCAATTATTTGCAACAGCTCTGGGTAGCTAAATGCATTTCTGCAAATTTTCTGAGACAAATGTGTCCTGGAAAGGCATATATTTCTACTGAAATATGGCAACGATATTTTGCAGCTGTGCACAGACCTGTGGAAATCACAGACTTGCTGCTCAATCCCTAAACCCTGCCAAGTGCTGGGGTCCCTTCCTTGTCCCCAGGGTTGGCTCATGGAGTTTGCTTATGGATAAGGGGAGGCTGAATGGACGTGAATATTTGACTCTTGCAATTCCCTTGCTCGTGTGTGCATCTGTGTCCTCTCTCCTCATCTCACCCCTACCCATTGAGGGGTCTGCTGGCACTGGTCCCCTGGCTGGCTCCCCTTTTTCCCCACTGCCCATCAGGGCACCAACAGCCTCTCCTATCCCGGTCATACACGCCTTGGCTTCCCACCAGGCAATGTCCCACTACCAGTAGATGGGGAGACCTAAAAGTCCTGCTCTTTCCAAAAACCACACAGTTTTTGAGTGTTTTTTGAAAAGTTCTCTGAATTTAAAAGGTCATTTAAAAGATGATTCATAGCCAGAAGGAAAGAAAGGGGACAACAGTAGCCATGCCACCAGCAACAGCCATCCAGTTTGCAGCTGGACCTGCTCAGGTGCTCCTAAGCCCTGTGAGGTGGTCCTGCTGCAGAAACGTCCACCTGCAGCCCCTCTGTTACCCTTCTGACTGCTGTAGAGCATCCTCCCAGCCCTGCTTCCCACCCTGTGCAGGGATGAGGAGCAGCCATCAGAGCCATTTGGAAACACTTCTGCCTTCGAGCTGCTGCTTAGAAATAGCTGGCCAGTAACATATACCTTGTGACAGCCCCTTGCAGCTTCCTGGACAAATACACAGAGCGTTTTTTTTGTTTGCAGACAACAGGTCACTTGAGAAGTCAGATTGTGTCATTTCCCCAGCCACGTGCTTTTCCTTTCTAATCTCTTTCCTTTTGGGGTATGACATGTTTGCCGTGGATGATATGGCTTCTGTTTGCAGAGCTGCTGTTCTCCACAGCCATGGCAGGACTCAGAAGAGACCTTAAAGGTTTGGCCACTTGGCTTCTGCTGGGAGTGCTTCTGGGAAGGAACTGGTTAGAAAAAGTGAATTGAAACTGAACCTAGTTGTCAGCAATGCTAGAAAAAATTGCATCATGTGGATGGAGGAAGAGTGGTAAGAGTCAATACCAAAATGGTTGATATACCCCCAAAATACATGTAGAGAGCCTACATCCACAAAGTTGGCTTCATATCTCTTGTTCCCCCTGAAATTACCCTGTTGCACAGAATCATAGATTCACAGAATGGTTTGGCTTGGAAGGGACCTTAAAGGTCATCCAGTTCCAACCCCCTGCCATGGGCAGGGACACCTCCCACTAGCCCAGGTTGCTCAAAGCCTCATCCAGCCTGGCCTTGAACCCCTCCAGGGATGGGGCATCCACAGCTTCTCTGGGCAACCTGGGCCACTGCCTCACCACCCTCACAAGAAAACATTTCTTCCTAACAACTAATCTAAATCTACTGTCTTTCAGCTTATAACCATTACCCTTTGTCCTGTCAATCCACTTTCTGATCAAGAGTGTCTCCCCATCTCTCCTGTAGCCCCCTTTAAGGTCTCCCCGGAGCCTTCTCTTCTCCAGGCTGAACAACCCCAACTCTCTCAGCCTGTCCTTGTACAGGAGGTGCTCCAGCCCTCTGACCACCTTCGTGACCTCCTCTGGACTCATTCTAACAGGTCCATGAGCATCCTGCTAATCTTCCGTCCTGCTCTGTGGCCCACCCCCAAAACTGGTGCTTGGTCTGGGGAGGCCATGGGGGGAACTAGTGCTTGCTGCTGCTGGGGCCAGGCTGGGGTCTGCGTCCTGGGAAACCTTCATTGTAAGGTTTGCTGCATGCCTTCCTTGTGATCTGATGCACTGCCCAACATGTGTCAACATGAGACAGTCCGCAGAGGACCACAGCACAAAGAAATCAGTCAATAGTGTACTGAGTTGCCTCAGATTTCCTAGTAATCTCTTCCCTCACGAGCCACCATTGTCCCTTGAGGACCCAGCAGCTCCAAGCCAACTGACTATGGGCTAAATGCCTTCAGAGATCTTCTGGAATGTTATCTCCCACAATGCTAAGGGAAATCTAATTTGCAGCCTGATAAGGCCATGACAAGGTTACTGAGTCTGGTGAGCTTCAGGAAAAGCCAGACAAAACCCAACTGGTGCATCCATCCACCCAACTTGTTGGCAAAGTGAGAAGATTCATTCTTGCTGACCTAAGAAGACCCCAGGGCTATCATGATCTGAAGGGATGGTGATGAGACAATGTTCAGAATCAGCCAGGCTTTGTGAATTGCTTCTTCCTCTAGTACAAGGTACAGGACTGTTTTATTGCATCCACTCTTAGCCAGACACCCAGGAAACATGAGTTGGTCTTTCCTGGCACAAGAGGTATCTGAGTGCTCTTTGTACTGAAATCAACGTTGGCAAAAATTTGTACCAGCTGATGGCCTGATGTAGAAGTTAGATAAGTGGATAGCAGGAGAGCTTGTGACCAAGAAGGACAGCTGAATTGAAGCTACGAAGAGAAGCAGTAATTAAGACCTAACAAATAATTACCATGGTGGAGAGCAGCTCAAGAATGAGCACAGCCCCAAATCTGGATATTTCTAGCTGCATCTCAAACCCCACAATTAAGCTGTGATTTTGGTCATTATGAGGAGGTATTTCCAGAGCTGGGTCTTGCTTTTTGCTGCCTTTATCCACCAAAACAACTGACTCAGCTCCAGCAGAAAGGAAACCCAGCATTTTGATAAATGTCATCCAAACCAGACTGAACAGCCTGCGTTCGCCTGCGTTGGATGCTTCCACCAAAGCGGGATGCCAACCTGTGGGCAGAGCTGCCTTTTCCCAACGAAGAGAGAAGACTTCCTGGCTAGTGGGGGATGTGTTGGTTTAGGGGAGGCGGAGGGCACCTAAAAATACTGATGTCCTCCCTTGGGAGCAGGAGTGCCACCGTATGGCAGCAAGGAGAAGGAAATGTCACCATGCATTTCTCTGGGTCTTGGTTCATCTCTACCCAGTCATTACTCCAGGGCACCAACGCACCAGTAAGAAAGGAGGAAAATTGAGCTGTGGCTCTCATATGGCTGCCTGGTCGCCCCATCCATGCCATGCTGCAAGCACGCTGTCCTGGGGAGTGTCTCTACAGGCAAATCATACCATCGACCTAGATTTCAGGGTCATGGTACAAGTATTAACAGCTGATTTCTTTCCTGGTTCTCCCACTGGTGATGCTGCAAGGACTCTGACTTACTCTGGGTTATCCAGGGCTGCTCTTCTACCTTCCAGACAGTATTAATATCACCTGCTCTGATGGGTGACACCGCCCTACTGACCAGGCTCCCTGACTCACTCTTCCTTCTGCCCAGCCTTGATTCATCTGTGACAAGTGGCAGACGTGCTGTCCTGCCATGCATCCACCTTGCTCTTTCTGATTGCCCCATCCTTCGGCATTCGCTAGGCATTTGCAGCACCACGCATGCGCTTTTTGCTCTGTATTTTCATGATGAGATGTGTAGGCGTCTCCCAAGACTGTCCTCCTTGTGCAGTACCCCAAGGCCATCTTTTATCCTTTGATAGACTACGAACATCCTGTTCATTAACCCACTTGACAATTGCTCAACCACCACCACCCCATGCCCAGATTCTGCCCCATGGGTACAAGGGTTAGATGTCAGGGGGTTTTTTGGGTCTGCAATGGTGGCTTTAATCTATTGAAAAAAGATGAGAGAAAGGATCTGGGAGTCATCCAGAGAAAGTTCTTGGAGGAGGAGGTTGCCCTTTCTACCTCAGATGTACCCATCTACAGTGTCACAGCTATTGCCACATAATCCCAACACTTTTCCAGTCACCACTTTGAATTATCTTTTTAATATTTTCTCCAAGTTTTTCCCAAGAGGATATAATCTATTTGGGTACATTCTCCGTGACATTTTAGCACCATTACAGGCCCCATCAGTGTGGACGAGACCACCTTTAAGAAGCTACTCAGGGCAGGGAAGTTATTTTCTTATTTGGTTGTAAATTACCCAGCAGGGACTGGGTGCTGTATAAGCAAGGCATAATAAAGTAACAAAGCGCTAATATACACCATAATTAATATGTAATAATGGCTGGAATGCCTTTCCAGACTTGTTAAACCAGCATGCGGGCTTATAGTGAGTATTTCTGAGCATGGCCATCGCACAGAAACTGATTTCAAGCCTCTTCTTCTGGCAAAATTTAGCCCATGACTGGGCCTGTTGCAGAGGCGAGAGAGGTCCATCTGCCTCCGTTACATAAAATCATTCGCAAGAGTCAGCAAACCCTGGAGAGGGATGGGACTGGGAAGAAAGTGAATTAAGTCAGAAGAGTTGTAATAAAAGGTTTGCAACACTCATGGTTAAAGCTGGCTGAAAACCAAGGCTTTTGGTTCACCAGAGATCTTCTCTTTTAAATGTAAATAAAAATAAAAATATCCTCCTGTCCAAATGGGATGGAAATCGATACTTTTCAAAATTTCCAAAGCCTCTTTCAACCCCATGAACCGCCACATCATTTTCTCTGTTTTGCTGAAGACAGTTTGAACAAAGCATTGGCTTTTTTTTTTGACAAAACATTCCTTTGTTGGAAAACACCGCACTGGGTTACCTTGCAGTAATGCTGGGGGAAGAAGCACCACTGACGCTTTCATCACTCATGAAAGATGAAATGGGAATTTCATTGCACTTATCTTTCAAGGGGCTGGACACCCACCTTGTTTGCACAACAGGTCACCTCCAGGCACATCCTGGAAGATGCAGCAGAGAGAAGTTACAGGCTCAGGAATGCGGCTCAGTGTGGTGTCTCTGGCATCTCACTATCATCCTTGGAAATGCTCTTGGGAGCTACGTGAGCTGGATGGCCAGCAATGTCCTGGATAGAGAGAAAGGTTGGGAGAGGTAGGCTTAAACAAAAAGTTCACCTGTGTGTCCTTGCTCGTTTTAACACGGGTATTAATTACCTTCTTATCTCCTAAGCTGATCTGAGCATGTCTGTGGCTGGCTGCTTCCTCCTGAAGCTGCTCCTAGTAAAGCTGATGCTGTCTGCGTACTTGCACGGCTGCTCCAGGGGCCAGAGAGGACGGGACTGATGATAATGAAGGGCTGCAAGGATGTCAGCCAGCCCAGGAAGGTTTTTTTGCCATGGCTGTGAAGCTGATTTGCTTGCAGAGAGGCTGACTCAGCAGTGCTCTGAGGGATAAGCTAAGCCGGGCAATCCAATGCCTCCCACGAGGATGAGACCATGCACGTATTGGCATCTGGGCTTTGGCTGAAGAGCTGCCATTGCAATAGCTCTGTCATGTGTCTGAGTCTGTAATGTGAGTTTTGCAGCTTCTTTAGGAAGCTTTATTATTTTTTTCTCTACACACATGCAACCTGGGAATCTGAAATCCTCTGGTATTTCCCAAAGGCAGTGCAATGCATTGCAAAATATTTCCCTTTCTGGTTGCACTGGTGGGTTTTTGTGCTGGTCTGAGAGGGAGGATTGGGCTTTCGGCTCATCTTTGGTGGCACAGGCAGGGTTTTTCAAAGCATGATGTTTGTCAGGAGCAGGCAGTACCCCACACAATCGTGATGTCCAGCCCATCCACGGGCTGCAGAATAGCAGCAATTCTCGTGTCTGTGCATCTCTTGCAGGCTGTGGATCAAAGTCATAGAATTATGGAATCGTAGAATAACTCAAGTTGGAAGGGAAACGTAAAGATCATTGAGTCTAACTCCCTGCTCCTCGCAGGACTGCATAAAACTGCAAAAAAGGAATACAAACAATAACTAATAAATACATACTGTCCAGGAGGTCAGTATTTAAAGTGCTGATAAGCAGAAGCAAACTGGCCATCTACTTCAAAAGCGACTCCATTTTCCCCTGTGCAAAGGTCAGATGAAATTATTAAGCATCTGTTACATCCCTCTATTGTTTTGAAGAGGTGATTTGAGATAAAACAGCTGCGGGACCCGTTGCTGGAAGCGGTCTGGGTCCGGTTTTGTAGGAGGATGTTCAAAGTCCGGCTGCGTGGGAGATCCACGCTAACTCTTGCAATCAAATTGCATCCTTCAGTACAGAAATGCCAGCGGTAAAGATACCTCTGGATGAGTAATGTTTGCTGCAAGGGCTTAGGAATAAATCCACTGAAGGAAATGAGCCTCATAGCTATTGCAGAATCACACCTTGTCTCCTCTGTTGAACTGGATGTGCTTTAGATAGATCCCATTAGCTGCAGCTGAGCCACTCTGGGTTATCATCACCTCCACTTGCAGCAGATGAGACAAAGCACAACACCAAAAAATTCAGTTGCAAACCAGATATATTCCAGGGTGGAAACCCAGCAGCATTTTCTTTCAAGTAATTAACCAGGGGACCAAATTGGTCATGCCTGCAGAAAATAAAACTGTCAAGAAGGTTGTTTCTTACGCTGGTTGGGATTATTTATAGCTGTGCTGTCTGTAAGAACCCGTCTGAGCAGGCAGGGAGCACAGCAGGGGCTGTGGCTGCTGGGAGAAATCAGCTGTGTGTAAGTAAGGCTGGGAATGCAGGCAAAGCCAGGCGGGATTCTGCTGGGTGAGCTTTTTTCCTAGCTGAAAATGTTGGTTTGTCAAAAATTGAAGCTTTCTGCAGCACCATGCCAGGCTATGTTTATATCGGCAAACCAACAGGGTCAGGGCAAGGGCTGGAGCCGGGGCTGTGACCATCAGTGGTGTTTTGGTGTATTCCCTGGTGTGGTGTTGGCCTGGGCTAACCAGGACCTGTGGCTGATGGGTGCAGGGATGGCACGGCTCAGGGATGGCTCCTGGATGAAGCTACAATGTGCCCACCACCCAGCTTGGGTGTGTGCACCAGCTGGGGTGTTCTCCTGTCCAAAGGGACTCTCCTAAAATAAATAATAAATTATCCATAAAAAAATAAACCATAAATTATCTTCTTATTGGGGGAACATTGAGCAAGGCCTTGACTAGAGATGCAGTCCATGGACCGCAGGATTATGTGGACTAAACCCACGGGGTCTGTGAACACAGCTGAGGGCAGCAGCCTGCTGTCAGAAGGTCCATGTCCCTCCCGGATGGATGAACTGGATAAGACTGGGAGCAGCTGGGCAAGGAGCAGAGAGGGGGCCATGTGAGCGTGATGCATGGCCATGCCATGCACAGTCCGGGGAAAGTCCCAACGCTCAGAATGAAACTCCATCCCAACAGTCACCTCCCCATCGCTTGCTCGTGGAAGGTGAGAGTGGTGGGAAACCACCTGTTTTACATGGGCTTGGGGGAAGTGGCAGAAAATGGTTTCACCCTGAGCTGCTTGCCAGCTCTGGTTAGCCAGGAGGGCAGGTGAGCGGCGCTACTCCCCAGCGGGCATTTTGCATATCTGCGTGGGGAACCTGTCCTTTGGAGGCCATCACCCTGTGGAGAAAATCTGACAAACCTCCATGCCATCCCTGTCTCTGTGGCCCCCTCCATGCTGGAACAGCAGCTCCCAGCTAGAAGGTATGGCTGGGGTCATTGGACCACTGAAAGTCGCTTGTCATGCTGGTCTCTGAGCCTGTATGTGTGTACATCATCCCAAGGCAGAACTTTCTCTTGATGGATGGAAAAGTTGTATTATTATTTTTACTATTGTTATTCTTGACACTGTTACTATTATTATGTCTGGGAGTGGCATATGGTCAGCTGAGCATCTCAGGAGCTGGGAGGTCAGAGAGGGATGCAGGCTACACAGTGGATTCGGTACAGCTCTGCTGGAACCCAAAGCCTTTATTTGTTTGTTTTGTTTTTTTTTTTTTAAATCTGGGAAGGGTCTGGGAAAGGAAGTGGTAAATTGTCTTTTTTCTCCTCCTCTGGGATGGCCAAGCACACTTCCCTCATCCCTGGAGGGATAAATTCCTGTTGTAGCCTCTAGCAAGAGCCACATGCCTGCCTGGATGTCCAGTAATTCAGGTGATCAATGAACCTCTACGGGGAAAACATCAAAACCAGGTTTAGATGTGAAGTCCATTCTGCTTTCAGACACCCCCAAGGCATCTCCTAAAAGAGAGACAAGGTGGAAACACATCCTCCTTGCCTTCCACAGCCAACATCCCTCTTCCTCACTCATGGTCCCAGGGATGGATTTGCTGCAATCCTGAGACCTGACATTAAGCAATCCTGAGCAAAGAGCCTTCCCACAGGGCTCATCAGCCCTGTGCTCTCACCACACTTTGGTCACTTACCTTCTAGTTTAGGATCTGCCGGGGATGGGGGATTGCAGCAGAAGTCATGTCATCTAACGGGGCAAATGATGGACCAGTGGAGACACAAAACACAGGAGAAATATAAATGGTGGCCAGACTGGATATTTACCCTCTTTTTAGCTTCTCAGCATTGCATTTATTAGTGCAGATGCTTTGATTTACAGCCTATGCCTTGCCTGGCAGACGCTGCCACTGGCAAAAGTTTGCAGCTTCTTTTGCAGCTGCTGACCAGGCTTTAATTGTTGCTTTGCCTAACTGTCCACCAGAATGGAAAAAGTTAGCAGCAGCCAGCCTAAGCAATAAGGCTGCTTGACTCCAGGTACATTTTGTCCATCCGTTTCTTATAAAGCCTGCAGAAAGCATGCAGGGTTGGCTCCTCCCTTGGAGGAGAAACTCTGGAGGCAGACAGAGGCTTTGAGCACAGCGGTATTTAAAGCCGTGGGTAGTTAGTTTCTGCCAGTAAATGCCGTCCTCTCACATGTGGTGAGTGGAAGAAGTGATTTGAGATTTGCATCTCTACCTGGCGCTGGCTCGGAGGCGAGAAGCAGCACAGCTCCTCAAAGTGAGAGCGCAGAGCCACGGCTGTGAGCATGGGGGAAGAGGGGAAGCAAGGGGGAGGATGTCACCATGTGTCGCTGATAGCCATTTCCAGTAATTGGTGTGTGCTGCATGGCCCAGGCAAAGCTCATGTTTAATTTACCACCAGACAGATGTTGGGTAGTTCTCCTGTTGCTTGGTCACAAGGCTTGAAGTCTCCTTTTTCTTCTCTGCTGTTGACCCAACAGAGGCAACCAGTGACACTGATCTTATGATCCATCTCTACATGTGATCTCTGGCTGAGAAGGTTTCTTCCGCTTAATTCACTTCCATTGCTGGTCTGGCAGAACTGTTATCTTGGTCCTGGATGGCTGAGGACAGGCATGGCTGGATCAGGATTTGACCCTACCAGTGCCCCATATCCAAATTGCGTGAGATGGGGGTCAGGTGCTTTGGGTCACCTGCAGCAGGGCTCCTGGCACAGCTCCTTCTGCCCTTGGAGGTTCAGAGGTACCTCACCTGTACCTCCAAGGACGCTGATTCCTTTGGAAACTCAAGTCCTCAAGTCAGTAAATTACAGGTGAGCCCAATTAAGTCATGAGGGCAATGCCTAGAGGCTGACCAAGATGCTACCATTATTGCACCTGGCCTTGCATGGATGTGAAACTGTAGACAGGCCCTTGCCGTTCTGAATAAACAATCCAGAAGGTTTTATGCAGAGCCCAGAGGCTGTGCATTGGGAAGGCAGTGTGGGTGGAAGGGGAGGAGATGAGGAACCAAACCATGCCCACTGTTTAGGTGTATAAATTGAGCAAATTCCTTGCCAGCTAGTTCTTGCTTTACACAACATGCTAGGAACAGCGTTCATTAATTATGCAAAGGTGCTTGATTATGAAAATAAGGTCTCAGATAAGCCCAGCTAGCCTGTCATGAAGTCCACAAAAAAAAAAAAAAAAAAGAAGTTGAGGGAAATGCAAAATCCGCCCTCTGCTTGGAGCAGGGCAGCTGGGAGAAATGGCATGATTGCTAGCCCAGAACTGCGCATCAGGTCCTATCTGATCTCCCAGACAATGCACTGGCTGCTTGTCTCCTCCTTCTGTTGCCCAAGGGATGTTTTGACTCCGGCACTGAGCAAAGAGAAAGGCATATGTGACCTAAATCAGGTTTTACTTCTGCTCACATCCCTCCAGCTTGAGTAAACACCAGAGGATGTGACTGAGAGCACATACATATGGTGGTGCCTCATCAACGCCTCTTCTCTGCTTCAGGTTTTCTTCTCCCTTTCCCAGAGGTGACTTTGACTCATTTGGTATTTAAAGAGATGCTTCCCCTTTCCCCACAGTGTTCATTATCATTAAACCTCCCTGATCAGCCGGTCCCCAGCCCACCTCTGCAGCTTTTGTTGTTGCACGGAGTAGCTTTGTCCAACAGGACCAACCTCCCAAGCCAAACCCCACTGGAGGGCTGGGAAAGAAAGGGAAAAAAACCCTGGAGACTGACAAAACAAACACAGAAAAAGCCTCCCTTGATCAGCCTGAGTGCCAGCCCCACCCTGGGGTGTGGAATAAACACTGGCAGGTATTTATTCATCACCACTCAGCATCCAAATATTTGTTTCTCTTTGTCACATCCACGCTGCCTGTCAGATGCTTTCCTTCATAGCAAGGATGGGCACACTTCTGTCTGCTAAGGTAGGGGAGGAAAGACATCCTGCCCGCAAGATTTCTGGTAATTACACTAGGATTTTGAGTAATTTAATGTTTAGATGCACAAGGATCTTTTCTTTTGAGTATCTGAACTTCCACCTAAACACTCTTCTGTATCACACATTTGTCTATCCATTTATATTCATGCACTCAGATTTTTTTTTACGTGTGTGAGTGTATGCATATGAATTTATGCATATATATACATGCACATCTATCCACCCACGTTCACCTACATATGAATACACATTGCTGGAAATGATAATCTGGATGCCTTGGTATTCATAATGCATAAATCAGATGTTTGCAGAAGTGAATACACGGCACATGGTGCCATTTTAATCCGTTGCATACACACATATACAACTTTTCTCCCTCTGTCTAGTTATGAACATGCTGGTATACAGGTGTGCTTAATACCACTGTGTTCTTACCTGGAAATGCGAATGAATGAAGTTAGCACATAGCACTGGTTATCTCAGACAGAGTAAACACCAACAGAACCATTTAATTAAAAATTATATGCCTGTTGTATTTGGCTGAATCAATACGAATCCAGTGAGTGCACCAATGTCCATCTTGATGTCACTATGGAGAGAAGAATGCAATGTCCTTTTACGACTAAAGAAGAAAAAGTTCCTGCTTGATCCCATGACTGCTAAAGCACTTCATCCATTCATCCACTGAATGAGGCTGCAGATAAAATGTGGAGGTGTGGCACCTGGGAGAAAAGCTTCCCGTAATGTTGAGAACACACAATGTTCTCAATGTATCAACAACGTAATGTTGATAACTACCCTTTGGTCTGTCCCAGCTTTATGGATGCTAGGGGAAATGTCTTTAGGGCAAGCGAGTTCGAAATGTTGACCATGATGATTAGATAAGGGTGGTTAGTAAGAAGCTTAATTTCCTGCCTAAAATGGTCATGATGACTTGTGATGTGATAAATAACTGCTAGATGTCAGGGAACTGGCTGCTAGAGGTCAGGGAACCGGCCCCAGGGGAAGGTTTTTTTTTCAGTGTCTTCAAGGATGTGAAAGGGAGGGGATTTCTCAGCTAATCTGAGTACTTTATGGATTTTATCCAGAAGTGATCCTTGGGGTGATTCTCCATTGTGAATTTGAACTGCTAACTCTGAGAAGTGTTAAAGGCAACATTGAGGTTCCTGTTCTGGCCCAAGTCTGGCTGCCTCTGTACCCATGGGTTACTACGGAGATGTTTTATCCTTATCAGCAACAATCTACTTTTACAGTCTTTATGACAGCAATTTCCTAAAAACACACAAGACTTTACTGAGATGTCCCACTGCAGCACCTGCAATACACTTTGGTGCCCACATTGCAGTTTAGCTTCAAGAGAAAGGTGGGTGATGCCCAGCTCCCAGGGGGGTTGGAACTTGATGATCTTTAAGGTCCTTTCCAACCCAAACCATTCTATGATTCTATGATTCTATGATTCTATGATTCCCAGTTTAGATACCGGTGACATCAATGTCCATTTGCTGTTAACTCCAATGACTGGATAGGGATCTGGGGTCAGGCAGATCTGCTCTGTTCTCTGTGTCTTTAAGATGGATAGAAGGCACAACTCACCCTAGTCGCACCAGAAAGTGGTTCAATATAACACATGCTCTGCCTGAAGTCATCTTTCCACTGTTCATTGTTGTAGGCACCTGTAAACGTGCTTTTCTTCCACAGGCATACCTACCCACCAGGGCAATAGACACAAATTTGCATTTTCCACCTAAGAAGCCTGTGTGGTCCCATAATCATGCCACCATAGGGTACGGTGCTTCTCCAACCATACCACACGTACACCACCTGTTACATAACTGGCCAAGGGAGTACCTTCCTCTACTTTTTTCCTGAAACCATCAGAAGGATAGGCAAGGAAGCCTGGGAGGTCAAGGTAGTTTTTTCAGTCAGATGTGTTAAGTTCCACTTAAGATAAGGCAGGTTCTATCAGATAAGAGGAGGCATGATGGCTCCTGACCTGAAATCCCCCAGCACAGGCTGTCACAACTTCCCAGCGGTCTCTTGGTAACAGTGGCAGATAGTGGCTTGAAGCTGACTTGCAGCACTTCTATAATTGGAGACACACCTCCAAAGCTATAAATGTAATTGCGTCTTGAGAGATTACCAAGATCAGAGAAAGAAGGCCATCAGCTGCTTTGTGACCATGCTTAACCCTCCAAATAGACTCGTAGCTATTGAGGAGGCGTTATGCATGGCTGCTGTCCAGAAACAGGGCTCTGCTGTGGTCCATGGCTTGCTGCCATTTTCCTCCTCCCGGTTAGACCCTCTAGACATCATCCGTACTTCTGGCAAGAGTTTCTTTGAACTTAGCCTAAGTCAGCTCCTGCTCTGCACTGAGCCCAAAGTGGCCCAGATTTCAGAGACAGGGTCTCCTGTGTCCCTCTATGGTGGTTTCAATGCAGAAGGGGAACAGAGGAGGAAAAGGATCTTTGGTAAGCCCTACAAGGTGGGTGTGGGTTGACCAAGGCTCCTTGGTAGGCTCCAAGGTTTTCAGCGCCATCTACTGCCATGTTAAGTCTTGGTTCTCTTGTCATCCCTTCAGGAGTTGGTTTAGAGGATACTTTCAGACTCATGGGATGGGGATAATTAGCAGCTACATTTATTTCCCTGCTGCTGCTATGGACTGAGTGCAAATACTAGTGTCTGGAGAAAAAAAAATCTGGTGCTATTTCTCTTACAAATTCATACAAAGGGCAAGAAAAAACAAATATACGAGGACTGTTGTCTGGCAAGGAACAAAAACCAGGCAAAAGATAAAAACTGGGAGCTATGGTGCTGTTTCTGATCTGCGTCTGGCTATAGGGTGTTCTCCACTGCCAGTTTAAAATGACAAACTGAAGGTTCAGCAGACCTATGGGAGCTGGTGTTGTTCTAAGGTATTTTGTGCAGTGTGTTCCTCCCCTGGATTCTCAGTTGTTAGCAGTGGTTCAAAATACACCTGCTCCTCTCTACCTGCCCAAGAGCCAGATTATTAATTCCATAAAGTGAAGACCCAGAATCAAATTTTGCTTTTTCTGTAGATGAAACCAAAGGCCATGCAGGAGCTTCAGCATCTTCCAGTCCTCAGCACTCTAGGCAAGAGGGAAGAGGAACCACAGTGTGTAATTTTATCACATCATCATAGAGCATTGTAAAGGTTTCTATATAATGGAAATGAGCAGGACTTGGGTATCTTCTGTATGGCCTCTGGTGTGAGCAAAGGTGTCCAGAGCTCCGGAAAAAAACTGTAAAAACTTTTAGAAGAACTTGCCCTTATTTAGAGAGCACAAAGCCTTCCAGAAGCATAAATGACTGATGCCAGCTCACCAACATTTTTTTCTCCTGTGTTTGCCAATTGCCAAGAA
>WKFP01014226.1:222887-233920 GCA_011057875.1 Pterocles orientalis
TACAGAGTCTGAAGCTAAGCAGTTAAAGACAGGAATGGCCTTAAGGGAGATGTGGTGCCCATGCCAAAGACCCTGAGACCACATTCATGGGGACATCTATCCCCTGGTGATGCTGTGGGCACGTGCTCCTCACTGCAAGGGGAAGAAGGTCAGCAAGGAGGTCATGCGGAGGAGAGCGGTGCTCTGTTCTCTCTTGCTCTTGGCTTTCAGACCCCACCAGCAGTTCCTGAAATTAGGTGCTTATGTTGTTCTTCGGGTGAAGTCACGAAACATTCTTTGCCTTCCAGAAACAGCGGTGTCCTGACTCTTGTTTCAGCAGCGCAGGGCTTGTAGAAACGAGAGATCTTCAGCCTGAGGGCTACAGACTTACCTCTGCCCTCTCCCTCTCCCTTCTTACTGAAGAAAGCACATCCCAGTGCACTAGGGCTGTGGGACCTTCCCTGACCTTCTTAGTGAAGCTGTAGGACCTGATGTCCCTGATGCAAAACCTGCCCAAGAAGCTGAGGAAATGCTTGATGAATGTGCTGTGAGCTCCACAGAGCCACAGCTACTCCGAGCCAGTGGTGCCTAAGCCATGCATTAAATCCTTATTTTCCATTATCGTGCTTATGCCTAAGCTGCATGTCACCTAGAGTGAAGGGATGATGGATACTGCAAACGCCAGCCAGAGCCACAGAAAGATTTGGCAACTAATTGCAGGATTACAAACATTCACAGTCCTGAGGGTAAGAGGCAAAGTTGTACCCAAAGGTGTAGACAGACTGAGAAGACTGGACGTAAATGGGTTTAGGTAGTTGGGAGCTGCAGACACTGTTATCAACCATGCTGTCCCCTTTTCTCCTGCTGCCCTTCCTGCTATCACGTGTGGCTCCTTCTCCCATTGACTCCTACAGCTGTACGGTCTACACGACCTGCCTTTGCACAAGGTCCAAAGGGATCAAATACAGCTGCATTTCACATGCTTTTCTGTTCAGCCTCATGTATTTGCATTTTTTGTATCATATTCTTGCCTTTTGTCCTCATTTTGCTCTTGTGAACTCTTTCTGACCTCTTATGAGGCTTATCTTCGCCTCATGGCAACTTATTATATGCTCTGGGAAGTCTGTTTCTGTAACAGCTGGGTCTGGATAAGGCAATGAAGGTTGGCATAATATCTTGTAAGCAGATGTGGAAATGAAAACTTTGAATAAAATAAGGAGAATTCACATGTTTACAATTTCCTTTTTTTTTTGGCTAACTCTAAAGAAATCTTCGTCCTATTTTGAAGTACCACAAAACCAAAGGGAAGTACTGGTTCTCTTCAATTTATCATATTTAATGTAATGAAAGTGATTTTTTAAATCACTCCCAAAGGGCTCCAAAGGATCAAAGCCTTTTGCAGAGTAATTCCTTTGATACCCAGATTAATGCTATTTACAAGATGGTTAATGATTAAAGGACAATTTTAGAATTAAGCTCTCTGGTTCATTAATGCCACATGACTTCAGATCGCTCCAATAGCTTGGCCACTCTGCAATCCCAGTCTCATCTGTCATTGCTGTAACCCAGCTGAAAAAAAAAAGCCATGGGAGATCGGAGAAACATAGAAACACAGAATGGTTTGGGTTGGAAAGGACCTTAAAGATCCAGTTCCAACCCCCTGCCATGGGCAGGGACACCTCCCACTAGCCCAGGTTGCTCAAAGCCTCATCCAGCCTGGCCTTGAACCCCTCCAGATTTCTGGTTGCTCTTTCTAGGAGAGAGCCAAAACGTGTCACACCATGTATTGCTGCATGGTGGAAAGGTGAAACCAGGACCTGACTGATTGCAGCTGGTCATCTGCCCTTCTGAAAGGATCAGTCATTTTTATTTAGCCCACAGGACATGAATATTTTTCACTGTGGGATTTTTAAAGTAAAATCTGTGCCCATAAATTTGTGCTCTGTGCAAAAACAGAGAAAAAAAAGCACTGAAGGCTGGACTCTCCTCCAGCCCCACCACGTCTTCAGGCTTTCAAGTGGTGGCACATCAATCTTCTGAACTGATTGAAATTTAATTTCTGTTTGACTTTTCCTCTTTCTTTGTTTTAATTATGGGATATGTCAGCTACCCAACTCCAGTGTCTGCTTTAAGAGTGACGACGTGCCAGGCAAGGAACAGGGTGTCCTGAGGGAGGAATCAGGATGAGGATGGAGGTATGAAGTAGCTTTATTCTTGAAGCAAAGGCTGCGTGGATGGGAAAGGGTAAGAAATGTGAGCAGATGTGTAATTCTGCCATAATTGGAAGAGAAAGATGAGAAATGTGAACTTGATGCACAAGGTAAGTGGGAGCCAAAGTGTCAGAAGAAAATGGATACTATCTGCTGTGTTTTGGGTGAAGAAGTAGGGAGGGACAGGCAGGAAAAATGGTGGGGGCTCACATTATTCTTGTTCTGATGTTCTGATGTCTAGGATAAGTCGAAGGAGGACACAGTGCAGAAAACACCATCAATGCATGGACACATTCCTCACTTGCCAAAGAGTCATAGTCACTATTTAATGGTTCTGTAAATCTCCGGAGGGCTGCACTAAAGTGTAAGTTATAGATGTGATACTTAGAGACAGATATGTTATGCAATGGCTGTGGTTTGAAGGCTGTGAAATAGGGCCTGCTGAGCAGAAAAGTTGAAATCTCTGGCTTTGAGGACACAGAAATGTGAAGCAGAGATTAATATGGGAAAGTGTATAGCTTGCAACACATACTGCCCTGGCTGGGAACTGGGCTTCCCCATCACTGAGAGGCATTATGCAGAGTCAAAATGAAATTACTATCATCATACTTCTTTCAGAACATGCAGGTAAAGATGCCAGCCCAGCTTGTGGGACTTGCTGCTTGCAAGTTTTTCTACCTTCCAGTTAGCCTTGTTAAATTTCATGAGGTTTGCATTGGCCCACTTCTCAAGCCTCTCCTGGTCCCTCTGGATGGCATCCCTTCCCTCCAGCGTGTCCACCACACCACACAGCTTGGTGTCGTTGGTAAACTTGCTGAGGGTGCACTCGATCCCGCTGCCCGTGTCTCCCACAAAGATGTTAAACAACATTGGCCCCAGTACCGACCCCTGCGGAACACAACTCACCACCGGTCTCCGCTTGGACATCAAGCCTTTGACTGCAACTCTTTGAGTGCAGCCATGCAGCCAATTCCTTATCTACTGGGTGGTCCATCCATCAAATCCAATCTGGAGACAAGGATGTCGTGTGGGGCAGAGTCAAAGGCTTTGCACAAGTCCAGGTAGATGATGTCAGTTGCTCTTCCCTTGTCCACCAAAGCTATAACCCTGTTGTAGAAGGCCTCTATTTGCCCTTAGTGAAGCCATGTTGGCTCTCACCAATCACCTCCTTATTTTCCATGTGCCTATAGCACAGATTCCAGGAGGATCTGCTCCATGATCTTGCCAGGCACAGGTGTGAGACTGACTGGCCTGTAGTTCTCCGAGTCTTCCTTTTTTTGCTGTTTTTAAAAATGGGGGTTATGTTTCCCCTTTTCTTGTCAGCTGGAACTTCACTACACTGCCATGACTTCTCAGGTATGATGGATAGGGGCTTAGCAACTTAATCCACCATTTCCCTCAGGACCCACAGATGTATCTCCTCAGGTCCAATGCACTTGTGCACTTTCAGGTTCCTTAAATGGTCTTGAACCTGATATTCTACAGTGAGCAGTTCTTCATTCTCCCAGTCCCTGCCTTTGCCTTCTGTGACTTGGGTGGTGTGGCTTGGGCACTTCTTGGTGAAGACTGAGGCAAAAAAGTTGTTAAGTACCTCAGCCTTCTCCATATCCTGGGTAACCAGGTCTCCCATTTCCTTCTGGAGAGGGTCCACATTTCCTTTACTCTTCCTTTTATCACCAACATGTCTATAGAAGCTTTTCTTCTGGCCCTTGTTGTCCCATCCCTGAAGAGGTCAAAATCTTCTCTCCTGAAGTCCAGGGTAGTGAGTTTGCTATGCATCCTCCTCACTGCCCTAAGGATCTTGAACTCCACCATTTCATGGTCACTGCAGCCCAGGCTGTCCTTGAGCTTCATGGTCCCCATCAGCCCTTCCTTGTTGATGAGAACAAGGTGCAGCATAGCACTTCTGTTAGCTGGTTCCTCTATCACTTGGAGAAGGAAGTGATCATCAATGCACTCCAGAAACCTCCTGGCTTGCTTATGCCCTGCCGTGTTGTCCCTCCAACAGATAGGGGGTGGTTGAAGTCCTCCATGAGGACCAGGGTTTGTGAGCATGAGGCTGCTCCTATCTGTCTATAGAGGGCCTCATCCCTTTGGTCTTCCTGGTCAGGTGGCCTGTAGCAGACCTCCACTATAATGTCACTTGTTCCTGTCCTTCCTTTAATCCTGACCCATAGGCTCTGGGTAGACTCCTCATCCACCCCCAGGCAGAGTTCCATGCACTCCAGCTGGTCATCAACATACAGGGCAACACCCCCTCCTCCTCTCCCCTGCCTGTCCTTCCTAAAGAGCCTCCATTAGAACTCACAGGTCTTTATGGAGGCTTTATCTGACCCACCTTCACCCAGGGAGAGGTGACTGCTCCCGTTAAAGCTGAGAAGCTGAGAGGCACTGTCAGAAAGTTATTAGAACCTGCCCTGAAAGCCCCAGGGATGTCTAGCAGATTAGAAACACAGTGTGAAAAGGCAACCTCTGCTCTGGATTGCTGTGCATGGGGCTTGAACATCAGCTCTGAAGAATGAGGATCCTGACCTCTCTCTCAAACATCCCATGAATTTAAAAAAAAAGAAGAAAGCTACAGTTGTAACTGTATAAAAGAAATATTTTTTTCTTTTTCCTCCTAGCTTAATTTCTTTACTTACTCATTGCACTTTTTGCAGACTTTTCGGTGCATCAGCCGAGTAGTTTTTATATCGACCTGTTTCCACTGACAGTGCCTTGCTTCCAGTAAAATTACAGCACATTCCCTTTGTTTCCAGACTCATAGACAATCACATTTATCTGTTCACTGCCCTTCAATAGCAGGCAGCTCCTAATGGATTTCTGTATGAGGACCGTACCCCCTACCCACTAATTGAAATTCAGTGCACAGAGTCACATCAGTGCAGTGTGCTGGTGGAGAATATCAATGCCTGAATCCAGGAGGGGGAGTGGGCAGAAAGAAATTTCAAATTTTCAGAGCCTTGCAGCAAACGCGTCTGGGACTTCCTTGTGCATCAAAGCTGTGTAATATGGTCATGTGCCCCAAACCTTCCTCTGAGGATGCCAAAATATTAATGAGATGGACATCTGCCCTCCAGTAGGTTCAAGAGGGAGGCTGGGATTAGAGGCTTAGATAAACTGAATGTTGGAAAGTTCATTACTTTTCAACCTACAGTTACGGGAAAAAGGGCAGCCTTCAGCCAGCAGCTGGACTCCACTAGCTCCTGTGCTGGATCTGAGCATCAAAGGCTGGGATGCACAGTTTCACCTCGTGGTTAGAGGCCTGGATTGATGGTCAAGAGAACTGGGCTTTGTTCCTAGCTTTGCCTTCTGGATGACCACAAGCATCTCGGCTCACTTCTCCACATCACGCTTTCCGCATCTGTGAAATAGCTCGTTTTCTTTGAAAAGTCATTTGGGATACTGCTGATAAACAGTCACAAGCACAGATGAGCTCATTTATTTTTTTATTTTAATAGCAAGACTCAGTATAAGAAAGAACATGGAATATTTTTAAGACCCGACAAGGAAGGCTACACTGGGTGTCTGGGATTTAGCTCAGAGTTTCATGACATAGCTTAGTTTCCCAACAGAGGTGTTCAGTGCCATACGTGATGCCCTACAGTACCTACTAGACTTCATGTGCAACTCCTGAAGGGAATAAGTTTCCAGAAGGTTTTTTCTGCTTATTCTGCTCAGATATTGCAGGTAACCCAGAGCATCTCATCTGGCTCTAGGCACACCTGAGCGGGCACTTTGGTAGAGTCCTGGGTCTCCATTGACTGTAGGACACGAGTCACACACAGGAGGTCAGATGTCAACCTCACATGGAGACATCTGCACATAGAGAAGGATCTGTTCCTTAAACAGAGATGTCTGGTGTCACTTGAGATGTTTCCACATGGGCAGGCAGTGAGGACTGCGAAAGATCCATGCCTTTGGGGAGCAGCAACTGGAGACCTGCTGGAAAACTGTGGGGTGAAAAGAAACCCGTAGAATAACAGAATGGTTTGGGTAGGAAGGGGCATTAAAGACCATAGGGTTCCAATCCCCTGCCATGGGCAGGGACACCTCCCACTAGCCCAGGTTGCCCAAAGCCTCATCCAGCCTGGCCTTGAACCCCTCCAGGGATGGGGCATCCACAGCTTCTCTGGGCAACCTGGGCCACTGCCTCACCACCCTCACAGTGAAAAATCATACACCATGCTTTCGGTTGAGTTCTGTCTCTGTGTCATTTTGGGCAGTCAGGGTCTCCTATTCACCCTGCTACTCTGGTGCCCTAGAAAACAGATGCATATTTTAAAATCATCTCTATAAGCACAAAAGGGTCTGTGGTTTAGGGGCTGTGACTGGCATGGAGTCAAGCCCCTACTCGGCTATGGGCATCTCTTAGGAGACCAGGCCAACTAGGTGACTTTAATGGGTCTTGACTTGAAAGCTTGATTTCAAGAGATGGGTTCTTCTGGGTCAAGTAGCCCACACACTGACTTCTGTAGTCAAACCTTCCTGCCACCAAGCTCCAGTTTAGAAGAAACCAGGTTTCCACTCTCCTGAACTAGGAAGACTGAGCTTAGTGAGATCTTCTGGTAGGTTTTGGGGCAAGCTGCTTTTTCTCACTGTGCCTCAGAAGGGGATGACAATACTTCACACTTTACACCCCTTGTATAGTAGGAGACAAAACTCTTTGGTAAGAGGAGCTGTCTCCCCAGTAGATAATTTGGGCTGCACTTAGCACAGCTTTCTTGCATATCCTGAAGTCAACTCTTCTTGTACATGCAGGGCAACCTTGCTGTTACTAAAAAAGAACATTTTTTAACAGCCTTGTTTGTTTTTGTCCCAGGAGAAGGGACTGTCTCTTGCAGTATTTGCAGACAGCCCATGCTAAAAGGAGAGCTGATCTCAGGCACGGTCTCCAACCAGGACTATAATTCCAGTGGTGATAACAATAATAAACATGGTAATAACCATTCCCAAATATAGCACTTGGCACTGCTTTTCCTGTTCAAATATCGGTTCCTGCGACTGTCATTCTTTGCACACTTCCAAATGCTGGCATTTGGGAATGGCAGTCACTTCCAACAGTGCCTTTTGTCCAGAAGAGATTATTTCCAGTAGAATGCACTGCAAACTGCGATGCTGCCCTTCATCCCTCCAAGGTAGAGATGAGGACAGCATGTGACTCATGCCTCTCATATGATCCTGAAAAAATCGTTGGTGCAGGCTTTAGCTGTGCACATGAATTTCAACATATACTTTCCCCTGTTGTCTTAGAAGAAATCCACTGTCATGATTTCCTCTTTTGGCTTTAGAAGCTCTCCAAAGAGCTCCTTTCCCAATTTTTCTTGCAATCCTTTCCTGAAGCTGCTTCCTTGCTCTGTCTCTTGTACCCACTAGGACAGGAGCCAGTCTCCCAAAAGCCTGGGCATGGGGGAAATGCATTTCTTCTGAAAGATGTGGCTTGCTTAATTCCCAGAAGGTGTGCAGACTGCTGGATGTGGGGCTGTGTAACACCTAGCTGAACCAAGAACTGTGGGTCCGGAAGAACGCCATTGTTTTCTTCCCAAATAAGTCAAAACCAGACTGAAATATTAGCATTTTCCAGAATAGCTACCCTTCCCCTGGAACATGCCTCTCTAAAGACCTCATTTTGGCATTTCTAGTCCAAAGAAAATATTTTTCAAATTCCTGAATTTAATAAATTTTCAGTTTTTTTTTTTTTATTTTTGGTGGTTTGGTGGGGTTTTTTTTGTTTGTTTTTGAGGGTGTGGTGGTGTTTTTCCGTAAGAAATAACCTGAATCTTTCAAAGCTATCACCATCTGTGTTGTGGTTTGATTGTATCAGGCTCCTCTCTCCTCCCAGCCAGGCACTGCACTCACTTTGCTGGATGAACATGAGCATGATGGGAATCAAGGTCTGGGGCATAGCATGGAAAATATTGTCCATAGTGGGAGGTTGCCTCACAGATGAAGGAAAAGGTCTGAGATGCTGGAAAGCACTTTTATGAAGTCCCTGTGTAATGAAAACAAGCAGAGCATGAGGTCAGCATGACCCATGCAAAATGCTTCCTTTCTGTTTAACAAAACAAACCAAATGGACTCAAGTGAATTTAAGCAGAAATGAAGTTGTTTGTTTTCATTTTCCTCAAGGGAAAAAAAGTAAAACTGTTTGTATGTGTGGGCATACAAATTCATGGGCAAATTACAGAAACCTTCAGTTATATGGAAAATGCATTTTCCATTAATCTAATAGACAAGAACGAGTAGACAATCCTCAAGCCGATGGAGTGATGGGGTTGCTCAGATACGCTTGATTTCAGGACCATTCAAGAGAAAGCAATGAAAATTACAGAGAAATTTCAGGAAAGCTTTATCCAGCATGAAGAGCAGATTCTCAGCTTCACTTGCGATGTGGAAGCCGATAAGGAGAAATAAATGAACATCAGCAACATCTTAGATAGACAGGAATGTTGGGGGCTGAGGACAGCACTGAAGAGGGAGAGAAGAGGCTAAGAGAAGAGGTTGAAGGAAGAAATGGGAGGGGATGAACCCAAAGGCAACACTTCTCTCCCTAAATTGGTTCAGATAGGATTTACAAGAGAGATGAGAAGGGGTGGACAACGCCAAGGATGCTTTCACCTCTTCTTCCCCTCCATGCTGTGACTGTCTTGTGCTGACAGTATGGTGTGATCTCACAAATCCTGGAGACAAATCCACTTGCACAGCCCTCTGACAAACCTGGAAGGCCTTCCTAAAAAGTGCAGCAACGACCCTCTTCAGCCATGTGGTACCCATTGACCAGCACCATCCAACCCTGGTGCCTGAAGTTTCTCACCCACCCAGATATCCCGAGCAGCTGCTTGCTGGGGAGCATCCCATTGGGATTTAGGCCATGGCATGATGCTGCTGTGGAGGGAAGCCCACATCTCAGGCTAGACCCATAGACCTCATACCCAAGACAGACCTGAGATAGGAGTTGCCTTGGCCAGACCTGGAGAAGTACACAAAAGTGCCTGGAAAAGCCTTCCTGCAGCCTAGTGTTACCCACTGTGGGCTGGATGGAGGCAACTTGTGTCCTCCTATGAGTCACAGCTATGAATTCCCCTTGGATTTTATGACACTGGAGTGCCTTGACCTTGCTGCAAGGCAAAAGGAAAGAACAATACTTTATCAGCTACATCCAATACACCTGTGAGTGCCAGGATTTATAGTGTTCCTTATCAAGCTGTGCATTTCTCAGTGCCTAAAACCAATGGGAAGGTTCTGGGCACAGTGCTGTGACAACAATCATCCAGTCTCTCACTTAGTTCAAGGAAAGTCAATGGTTTCTTTTTTATTATTGTAACTGATATCCCGGGTGACAGGTGGAATGGGTCAGGCTCGGGCATATTTTTGCACATCAGCACTGAAAGACAGACTGGTCGATTATCAGTGGAAGTTGTGGGATTGCTGGTCCCCTTTGGAGTGCTGTTTTTTAAATAATCACAGACACATTTGCTGGCCAGAGAGGAGCATCGTGATAATCTAATCTGGCCCTCATGCTTATCAGAAGCTAAATTATTTGACCCTGGATTTTTGGTACTCCAACAAGGTCTTTGGGTAAGCTCTCCCTGGGCTTGCAGACGAATCCATGCCCCAGAAGAAGAATGCTCTTCTTTTTTTCCCAGGCATGGAGAGATCAGGGAAGAGATTTGAAGGCATTCCCCGGCCCCTAAACTGGTATGTTGCCCTTCCTAGGAGATGAGAAGGCATTCTGGACTATAAAAACTGCTTTGAAAAAGGAAGAAAAGGGACAGAGCTTTGCTTTTACTTCTCTAGTAACCCCTCTGCATCCAAGCAGTTTGTGTCCTTACCCAGCACAAGGGATGTCCACTGAAAAGCCGATACTGACCACACCTGCCCTGTTGGTTGCACTTATGTAGGAAGGCTGGTTTCCCACATTGGTGGGGGAGGCCACGGGATGGTGGGGAGCTGGCTGGAGGCAAGGGCAGACTGGACCTGCCTTCCAAAATCCTTCCAAAATTCCTGGTGGGAATCCAACAGGACAGTGCTTGAAACCCAGCTGTTCCCAGCCTGTTTCCTTCCAACCATCCAGTGCTCCCAGTAACATTTGACCCTCCTGCAATCCCCAGGAAACCACACACTTCTGGGAAATGACGTGAAAAACCGGGGGAACAACATTTAGGTGAACTTCTCTTCCTTAGATGACAGCGCTTAGGCAGCTAAATTGCACTCTATATGTTTGCTGTTCGGACGTCATCTCCGAGCTGACCACTGACAGTTCCCCTCTTAATCCTGGGAAAACATCAGGCACTTGACAGTGTGATTCATTTGCCCTCTTTAGGTTAAATAACCCACATGGCTGTTTCTCTGCATTGACAATGGAAACAGCTAGCTCAGATGCTGATAGAGCTGTCTGTGTTTGATCCGCCGAGTCCCATCCCTACACCTTAAAACGGGCGGGATGTTTTCCTCCAGAGTGGTCCAACTCAATCAGGAAAGCAGGACTGAGTCACTGGCAGGCTGATGAGACGGTCGTAATGACCCCCCTCAGGCTCCAACCTTTGCATCTGCGAATAATCACAGCTGAGAGGCAAAACCATGGTCTTAATGAGATTCAGAGCAGTTTGCTTGTCTCGGATCTGAAAGGTCAGCTGTCGATGTGCATTGCATCCATCCTGATCTGAAGTTAGTCTATGTAGTTGCTGAGCTCAGTGATGCACACCAATGGTGACAAGATCCCCTCCTTGTTTGTACCTGCCATGTCAGAGAATAACTGTATGTACTTATACAGGGGGACAATCTCAAATTCTAAGATTTTTACCTCTTTTTTTTTTTTTTTTTTTTTTTTTTTTTTTTTTTTTT
>WKFP01014226.1:237755-255056 GCA_011057875.1 Pterocles orientalis
TTTTTTTTTTTTTTTTTTTTTTTTTTTTTTTTTTTTGCTTGTGTATATGCTGCTTTATTCCTGCTTTCAAGTATTCTGCATTGGGAAATTCTTTCAAAAAGCCTCTTCTCATCCTGTATGTGCTGTGGGGTGTTTGATGATGCTGGCTGTGTCCATAATCACGATCAATGTAGGCTCCAGCAAAAACTGCTGGATTTATCTGCCCCTCACAGCTGCTATCTGACAGTAGCTGATGTTATACACTTTAGCATAAGACCAAACAAAAACTTGTCATTTCCTTTCCCAGCTTATCCCCTCCTGCCCCCTTTCCCTGGCCACTCCAGATGGGTTCAGGTCCCTCCGCCACAAGTATGGCTCTGTGCAAGCACATCAACTATGTTGCTTTTCATTCCCCCAATAAAATACAACAATTTAAACTATCCCAGCTCAAATCTTGTTTATCACCACTGCAGTCATGTTTCCAGTTACCACAAGTTACGACTCCCATGTCTTTTTGCATATTTTTTTTTTTTTCACAACAGCCTTGTGAGGTGGGATGGTTATTCCTCTGCATGACAAGCCAGTGTCAGGAGGAATAAAATCTGAAAGCTAAAGAGGTTTTCAGGCAAATTGCTTCTCCGGATTTTAGTGAGGAAACCTGGAAGTTCTTGGTAGGTGGAAGTACTGGATGACTGAGACTCAAAAAAAATCTCTGTTAGAGCAAGATGGGGAGCTGTTACAGAGACAGGAGAGAACATAATGATAGAAAAAAAAGATATTTGCACAGGTAGAAAAGAGAAACAAGTTATTTCCCTGCTAATTTTATTTTCCAGGCTGCTAAATCTTCACTTTAAATTAAGCTTAACCTCTACTTTCTTGGGCAGCTGAGGAAATACATTTTCAGTTGAAAAACAGGCGGTTGCTCTCTGAGACAGACTTCCCCTTTGGGGCTGTCAAATCTCAATGCAGCTCTCAGCACTGTCCTCACTTCACCTTTCCCAGAGCCAAAAAAATATCCAAATAACTGGCTGCTTCATGCACTGGCCATTAATGTGGCTAACACCGATCAGGCAAATTAATTCCAGTGAATTTAAATGAAACTCTCCTGCGGCTGTCAGACAGCTGGTTCAGTCTTCCAGTTTACTGGAAAGAAAGTGGAAAGGTAAATAAGTCAAATCAAAAGTCTTCTCCGAGAGCGTGAGTGCAGCTCTCCTGGTAGTCCTCCACAGTGTGGACGTCCTACAAGCAGGGGGAACCTTCTTGCCCTTGAGGAACACATCCCAGCAGTATGTTCCCACCACGTTGACTTTGCGCGTGCCAAGATGTCCCAGGACACACGTGGATTTTTGTGCTATTAGCCAGGAGCTCTCTGATGAGTGCTTTAGCCAAACACTGGTGAATTAACACAGTGAAGGTGGTGTTTTCTCCTCATGTATCAAGGATGGTGAGGGAAGGAGCTACAGATTTACACCTGATGTAAGGTGGCTCCTTTGGGGGAAGAGCAGGCCAGGCTCTTCCATGACATTTTAACAGGACTCCAAAATATCTCTTGGCACAGAGGACCTAATGAAAGCCAATGCACCAGCTGCTTCACGCCACTTGATGGGGCAAGGGTCTTTCTCACAGCAGAAGACTCGGTGTCTGGCGGTTCATTGCCTTTGAGGGTACAATATGAAAGGCAGACATCTTGGCAGCTTGTCCCCACACTGTGACCCCTGCATCAGACAGAAACACATTGACCCCCTGATTTCAGGTAAATGGGTTGCAGATGTGTTTCTTTACATCCCTTCATCCTAAAAAGGAGATAAGAGGATGACCTTCCTTGGAAGCACTTTGCAACCTGCTGACGAACAGGGCTGTGCATAAGCTCAGCCAAGTCTCCTTATCATTGCAGTTATCAATGGTAATACGTGGGCGATCATGACGTGAGATTTTCAGAAAATTTCTTGTCAGCACATGGCATCTCTTTGGTAGATACAAGGGCTAAAAACCATTTTTGTTGTATCTACATGTTGCACGGTGAGTGGGTAGATAAATGCAGGAATCCTCCAAAAGCTTACAGGCATGTGTTCAGGCAAATCCCAGTTAGCCCATATCTGCTTGATCTTCCTGAGAAAGACGGAGATACATGGACACTTCCACACACATATATATATATATATACACCCACTCCATGTATATGTGTGTGTATACATATGATAGTGTATGGGTAAATATGGTAATATATTTAGCTTTTAATCTAACTATGATGTCAGATTCCTCTTTTAAGCCCTGGTGCAGTAGATTTAGCTTCAGTGCACTGGATTGGCAATGGGCACAAACTGAAATACAGGAAGTTCCATCTGAATATGAGGAAAAATTACTGTGTCATGGCACTGGAAAATGTTGCCCAGAGAGGTTGTAGTCTCCTTTTCTGGAGATATCCAAAACCCACCTGGATGCAATGCTGTACAATGTGCTCTAGATGACCCTATTTGTGCAGGGGGGTTGGACTCGACAGTCTTCATAGGTTCCTTCCAACTTCAACTATTCTGTGATTCCTAAAGAAACTCACATTTTTTTGCAAGTGCCTCCTCCTGCAGACTGATGTCTGATGCAACCCAGTACACACATCTCGTCGAGTTCCTTTTTAAGGAAGAGGAGACACTGTACCGAGACTTAAAATGAGGACCTGCTGCAGGGAAACATGGGTTCTACATTTTGCTGCAACACTAACAGCTTCCTCAATAGAGGGCAAACAAGGAGTACAGGATGGCACGTGTGCGCTTTTAGTGGTCCCAGGGCAGAAAGAGCTGTTATAGACATAATAAAATGGGAGAGAGAAGATATAACCAACATAGATATAGTGGGAGAACATTCCCAGGCCTTTGTTACTGTTCCAGTGAAAACCCACGTGCAATTTGGGTTTGGGATCCTTCACAAGGACTGTGATTATCACCATGACTGAGGAAAACAGGCACTGCTGTCATCAAGGAGCATGGATGTGTTGCAATTGGTGCTCCAGCTCCTCCAGCAATTCACCTCGAGCTATGATTGCAGTGGCCAATCGACCACACTTTGCCCTCAGTTTTGCTTAGTTTCCTGTCTGCTCAGAGGTCACCACCCGCCCCTGGGATGGAAGCCCTGGCAAGTTTTTGCACCAATCCAACATCCCTCAGTGAACTGAAGCTGTGAAATGGCATGGTGCCATCTGCAACAGATGGGCACAAACATGTTACTGCTTCTAATGCAGCCCCAGCTGCCTCCCAGGGACAGTCTATGGGAGTGTCAGGCTTTGTTTGGGATATCTCCTTCTGTCCATCCATCTGCTGATCTAGCATTGACTGAGTTACCCCAGTTCAGAACAAACTCTGTTGTGTCCTGTCCCCCTGAAAGACAACATTTGCACCCATAGCACCATGGCAGAAGTCAAAGCTCCAAGGAGATGGTCTTCAAGGCTAAGAGTAGCTCTGCCTCTTCCCTCAATTCTGCTCTGATTTTGTTTCCTACTGTCTTCTCCAATCTTTCTACATCACCGATGCCCTCACCTACAGCTGGAGCCACCCTGTCTCACAGTTTCTGGAGCTACCGTGGCTTGGAGAAAAGAAGCAACAACAGATCTTATTCCCCATGTTGTCCAAGTTGCTGTGTGCCCTGGGTAAACAATAAGACTTTAGGTCCAGGGACAGGTTTGATCCACCAGGGCAGGGAGGTCTGGGACAGCTTCTCAGAAAGCTGGGGAGTGGGGAAATTGCCCCCTGCACACACCAGCTTTTGAAATGATGCTGTATGAACTCAAGGTGTGGTTCAGATTGTGGGGTGACTGTGGAATGGACTCTGGAAGTCTTTTCCCCGTGGTTCTGGAGACATTGAATTTAAGGTTTTAGTCATAGAATCACAGAAGGGTTTGGGCTGGAAGGGACCTTAAAGATCATCGAGTTCCAACCCCCCTGCCATGGGCAGGGACACCTCCCACTAGCCCAGGTTGCCCAAAGCCTCATCCAGCCTGGCCTTGAACCCCTCCAGGGATGGGGCATCCACAGCTTCTCTGGGCAACCTGGGCCACTGCCTCACCACCTTCACAGAAAAAAATGTATTCCTCATATCTCATCTAAATCTCCTCTCTTTCAGCTTAAACCCCTTACCCCTCATCCTATCTCTGCACCCCCTGATCCAGAGCCCCCCCATCTCTCCTGTAGCCCCCTTTCAGCACTGGAAGGTGCTCCAAGGTCTCCCTGGAGCCTTCTCTTCTCCAGGCTGAACAACCCCAACTCTCTTGGCCTGTCCTTGGACAGGAGCTGCTCCAGCCTTGTACCATCTTCGTGGCCTCCTCTGGACCCGCTCCAACAGGTCCGTGTCCTTCCTGTGCTGGATAGGTAGGTTAGTTAAAACCTGCTGTTCAATCAAGCGAAGGCAGGAGCTGAGTGGGTGTAAATCAGGAAAATGGGTTGTTTGGGAATACTGGGGCCAGACTGCAGCCAGAATGGGTTAAATTTGTCCAGCAGGAATTGACGGTTACTGGATGTCTTTGCTTCTGTTTCCCAGCTGCTTTCATAAAGGGTTTGTTGCTGTCTGAGTCTGCCCCAGCCCGACTGTCTGCAGCAAAGTCAACAATCCCAAGCGGGCTCTGATGGCAGCGTCTCCGCTTCAAGGAGTGACAGGCTCTGCAATACCTGCCCTGGGCAAGGCGGGATGAAATCCACTCCTGCCTTCACACTCCAGTTCTGGGCTGCGACAAGTAACTCAGAGTGCCTCTCACATAGCGGTGCCAAAGTCCCCTGACATAGTCAGGCTGCAATGATAAGTTTTTTAATGAATGAAGGTGTTTTGAATGATGTCATGGTGTTTTGTTAATTTTATTCCCCTTCTTGCTGGCTGATAACACAAAAAAAAGGGATGAATTGTGTATTGTGCACATTTTCAGAAGATGTGCACAACATAATCAGAGTCGAGGGGTCCTTTCTAGCAGATGCCTGAAGCCAAAAGCAAATAATTTTATATTTTTTTTAGAAAAAGCTTCTGAAGACGCGCCACAGAGCATTGCATCCCTGTCATCTTCCTCACTGCTTTCTCCGTCTCAAATTAGATGTGGTATTTCAAGTGTTTTCAGCTTCAGGCTGATTTTTCTTGCTTCAGTTACCTCTCAGGTTTCAAGCTGAAGATGTTTCACACATGGCAGATTGGCACTTGTTATCTAAGGGTCCAGCAACATCAACCGTGATTGAGTTTGGATTAAACTGTATGCTGGAATAAACCGGTATGATCAATTGAAAGGATTGTTGCTGAGTTTTACTCTCACCAGGATTAATAACGGGCAATTTCGTAATGAGCCCATAAAGTTCTGCCTCGGTGTAACATGAGATCTTTGCCCTTTGCTTCCTTTAAAACCTACAATACGTTTCTGCGGCTCGAAATGCCAGGGGTGACAGGAGACAACCTCGCTTGGTTTTAATCACCGAACGTGCACGCAGAAGGCAGGCGGAAGGCTGGATGCAGAGCGCGGGCATCTAAGGACAGGGGAAGAGGAGAAGGCAAAGGAAAGGTATAGTTATACAGCAAGACGGAAGAAAGCAATGCAAAGACAAATGTTTCATGCATACACAAGGCATCCTTGCTGCCTCAAGTAACATCAACAAGGGTATCAAAGATTTCTGAGTATTTTCTGGGGTGTTTTTGTTTTGCCTGAAACAATGAGCATTGCACTATTTTGTTATGTTTCGAAACAAACACGGAACAACGCAGCACTCAGTGTCTCATGGACTCCTATATTCCCATGTTTCTCTAACAGTAGGAATAGAGGCCAAAGATGTTTGCCAAAGAGAAATGAATGACTCTTGGGTAGCAGGCAGAGATAAAAGAAAAGCAAAATTCTTCTCTGCCAGCTCGGTTTTCCTCGTGTGACTTACATCGTGTCTGTGCATAGACTGTTTCCATACAGAGCTGCAGGAGTGACTTAAACCCAAATGTTGTCTTTGCAAGACCCAGTTCCCTGGTTTGTATAGATAAATCATAATGGTGCCAAGGTCATCTACCATTTTCAGCCCTTGATCTCAAAGATCTTGACAAAGCAAGGGGAGCCCAGGGTGAAGAACCAGATCCTCATTTTGCAGCTAGGGAAACAGAGGCATATAGAAGTAAAATGACCTGAAGGTCCCCTGCAGCTGATGAAACCTCAGCCTTCCTCCCATGCTACCTGCTGTGGCTGTGCTTCTACTAGAAGAGACATTTTTTTTTAAAAGAACCTAAAGAGAGCAAGTTATCGAAATCCCTCTGGCCTGACTGGTCTCCTGATGTTTTGAATGTCACTTCAGCCTAAATATCTGAGTCTGTTTAGGGGAGAAGAAATTTTATCTGCTCTAGGCAGATGTGCCTTATGAAGCACTGACCCAATGAAAGACAGAGACTCCTTTGAAAGTCTCATCCTGAAGCCAGTGAGTGACACACATATTTTACCAGAAATGCCTGATGAAGATTTTCTGATGGACAATTGCCATGAGCTTGTGACAGCTCACACAGAGCTGTTTTTGGAAACTAGCACAAGCAACAAGCCAAGACAGACGGTCTGCAAGAGGGAGGGCCAAGTGTGGGTCACTGGGACACTGGGTGCTAGAGCTGGAGCACAAAATGGATCAATGAATGACATTTCGGGGCTTGCACAAGGAGTGTGTGGACACAGCCTCTCTTTTCAGCCACAAGTCTGCATGTCCTACCAGTGAAGACCAAGAGAAACAAAAAAAATAAAAGCCTCTGAGTACACAAGCCTTCACAGAAGACATTGCCACCTATTTTTGGTTTTGTTTAGTTGTATTATGACATGGCCCGAATTTCCTGAGACATACTAGCTTTGTTTGAGTTTGTTTCCAGGCAGAATTGCCAATGCCCTTTGTGGTTTAGGACAGGAAATGTTTACAATGGACAAGGTCAAATCTTTAAGGAGCATTCACTGGCTTTGGAAATTTGACTTTCTCAAACACACCTGTTGGGTGCAGGAAACAAGAAAATCAGGAAGAAAAAGAGAACTAAAGGGTAGAAGTGCAACCAGAACAAGCATTGTGCGTTTTTTCCTGTTGATATTTACTTCTGTGCCTGTTGAATCAGCATTTTTTTTCTGCTAGCGTACAAAGAAGAGACTAAAGAGGCTGGTGATAGTGTCCAAATACGCCTTTTCCACTCTCTTCTGTTGCCACTGACCTGGAACTCCTTGGATCAAGTAGAAAGTCTTTGTCAATCATATGGTGTGAAGCCCAGACAGTCCTCCTGGGGAGCCTAGCTACTGGTAAAATGCTTTCCAAGCATGCAATGCTAAGCACTCTGAGTCCCTCAAGACGGGGAGTCAAGCCAGAATTTCCACAGAAGCCGCCCTCCTCGGCTGTCATAATCATTGTGGCAGTAAAGATTGCATCTCCAGACAAAAGAGAAAAGAACAGGCAAGAGAAAAGCGTGTTTCTAGGCAAAAGAAGGTCTTGGAGGAAAAGTTGCTTCTAACATCACACCCAAGCAAAATGTATCAACTTGCAGAACTAAGACTTGTTGGTCCTCTGTCATCGAGGGCTTAAAACAGTTTGTTTTTTCTGAATTCAGACGCTAAGCAGACCTGGACCTGCTCAGTGCTTGCACATGAAGACACCACAAGCACAACTGGAGAATTCAGAGTCACGCATTAGACTCCAGAAAATGCTGAGCTGAAAAAATAAAACCCACCCAAACCCAACAACAACAACAATCTTTTCAACATCTTGGGGCTGGCAGAGGGGAAATGAGGAGAACTTCTCCCTGCTGACTCATGGGATGCAGACTGTGTATAGACTTTGCTCTCTGTCTGCAGGGATTTCCCTTCTATCAGCGAAGGAGCAGCTGGACCATGGTGAAAAGGAGAAACAGATATTTTTGTCACATGTCAGTGGTACAGACAGGCCTCACAATGAGCTGCTTTCTTCTCGCACTGAACAAGGAACTTCAGTGACGGAGACAAAACAATATAATCTGAAAAGCTCTCTGTTTCATCGGATAGATGAAGCCATGAAGGGCCAGGCAGGCTGGGAAATGCTTGGACAGAATTACTTGCAACTTCAAAGTCCCAGATCAAATATTTCCAGACCGTGGTGGTGACTGTGAGATGCCAGAGGATGAAAAGGGATGTGGATTTATAATAACCTATGTGTGACATACGGTGTTGCCATATACCATTAAATTCCCAGAGATTTTCAAAGTGCATGGCACAGATTCACATTCCTCAGAGCAGAGACAAAACTCGCCAGACTGATGTCGCTCATCAGGGACATAAGAAAAGATGGGGCTCCTTCTGTTTTGGCAGGGAGAAAAGTCATTACAGGAGACAAGCTGGTTGTGTGAGCTCTCCTCCGAGGGCTCCTGGAAAAGTTGACTTTCTACAAAAAATACGAGCAACCTCAGGCACACAAGGAGGAAAGTTGCTGTCTGTTGTCTTGCCCCCCCATGGGGTCAAGGGAACCAAGTGGTCCCCAGTGAAGTTTCCCTGGTTCTTTTGTAACCTGCAGGGTGAGCACGAAGTGGTGCCTTTTCAAGGAGCTTTTCCATGGATATGTCATCAGGACTGTAACATTAGCCAAAGCTTCTTCCCTTGTAAAACTTTCCTCTGTTTAATTGATGACACATCATTAGCTGAATCTGTTCAGGCCTCTTTATGTTTCTGTAAAACCAGTAATACTGAACAGGGCTTAGCATTCCCAGTAAGGGGCCAATTTCTCTTCCTCCCTGGTTCCTTTTACAACGGAGAATATAACCGTGCATGTGTAAAAATGCAGATCATGAGAGATTTGCAGAGCCAGTTCGGCGCATTGCTCAGGCTCCAGGGCTGATGTGTCTGGCAGCCTCTTGAACTTGTTCCCTCCCCAAGAGGGCATGTAGGATATGTCGAGGTCGCAGGGAGCTTTCACACACTCCAGTCCCTCCAGGCTCCATGAAAGCAGCGCTGCATTCAGTCAGAGCCAATTTGTGAGACACCTCGTCAAGAGGCAGACAGCAGAGAGTACCCCACAGGCTGTTTCCAGTGACGGTTTTGAAGAGCTGAGATGTCAAGAGAAGAGCACACACACTTTTTTTATAGTCTGAGAGATAATTGGCTGGCTGGAAGCATTGAGCAAAGCTGTCTTTTGGAGCAAAGCTCAAGAGAAAAGCTCTATGGCTCAGTAATGATCTCCAGTGGTAGCCACATGGGGTCTCCTACCATGTTCATGGTCCAACTTAAGGCTCCAAAAGCCATAACACAGTCAAGTTTTATCCCAGTGGAGAGACTGTGAGTGCCCTGATATCTCGGTCATGGATGCATGCATGGCTCTAGTGAACTTGGGGGATGGCTGGCAGATCCATTTCCTTGGAGAGGCCTGGGCCATGCCAAAGGGCAGAGAAGGTTGGTGGTGTGTCACCTCCTGCTGTTCACGTTCCTGGGGTCCATCTGGGGCCCTATGGATGCGTGTGCTTGTGCCCCCATCTAGTGGCTGTCCCCAAGCCTGCAACATGTCCCCTCCTCTTCCTCAGTTGCCATTCAGCTCAGTGGGAAGAACTTTGAATCTGCTTTTGATGGTCATGGGGTGCTACCTGGCTGGGGACTGTGCCCTTTTGCAACTGGGCTTTGTGACACATTCCCCTGGGGTAAATCACGTTCAAAATTCCTGGGGGGCAGAGAATCAAAATCTGATAGCAGTCATGCAAGTGCAACAGGACCGTGTCTCTTACACCTGGACAGGTTCTGAACACATGATCTGGAACTGAAGAATGTGTCCTTGCACAGAGCCCATCACCTTGGCTAAAGTTGCAAACATTTTGGTGATGATAAAACAGTTTTTTCCTCACCCTTATCCTTATGACTTGCTTTTGTGCAAGCAAACTCAATTTCGCAATGTGAAAAAAAAAAAAAAAAAAAAAGTCCCCCCAAACCACCACCAGCAACAAAAAACGGATGGTGGATCCAGAAACACATTCCTTCCCAGGTATGAGGTAAGCTTCTGAAGTGAAAGCGGAAGCTGTGTGTGAGCATTTGACCATTCTGTCAAAGGCTGGGAAACAAGAAGTTGTGATTTTGGTGCCGCGTGTAACAGGAATACCCTGGTTACCCTGAGACACTCAACAGTCATCTGCCTCTTACACAAACGTGCGTGACTCATCAACTCCATGGTAATATAAAGGGCTCTATATTTTCTGTAGGTATTTTTACAGCTCCTATTACGGCATTATCTCGTCTCTTTACAACCTTCATTGTTACAACTCTTCAGGCAAGACGTCAGAGTAGTTCTTGTTTGACCACTGGGAAGACTGAAGTGCGCAGAGAAACACACCGAAGATCTGAAAGGAAATAACCAGCAAGTAAGTGGGGAACTGAACTTAGATCTCTGCTTACCACTGAGCTGCCTTATTTTGGATAAATCCTAACCAAAAGCCACAGTATCTCTCGAATTCAGCAAATGTCACCACAGGACTCCAAGAAGCATCCCCAGCACTGCTCAAATGCTTCCTTGAAGTTGAAGGTAACTGAGAGCAAACCACTGCAATTGGTGCTCAGTGGGGTAAGAAGCACTACTCACTTGGCCCTTTGAAGATGCTGATTGCACTGGTGGAAATCATCTCCCCAAAAGATGGTGGTAGCCATTGGAAAGAGAGAACAGAATGTCCCCTCTGAGCATTACCTGAACAGAGCTGGTCCAGGGAGAATTCCTCAAGTAGCTACAGAAATGGCTTCTGATAGTGACTTCAACCCGCTGGAAAAAGAAAAATGAAAGAAAAAAATGTTAGTTTGCCCTCTGCCTTTTTCTCCTTTGGTCAGCACACCAATCCGGCTGAGCTGGACTTCCCGCGCTGTAGCAAAAGCAAGTTCCTAAAGATCTTAATTTTGCTTTGTGAATAGATGTCCTTTAGGTATATCCCTAGGGCTCCCTGGTTGCTTTGGCATAGCGTGCCTTGGCTGTTCTTGCAGGTGCAAAATGATTTTTGACAGAAAATAGATGATCTTTCTGCTACAGGCCTGCTTGTGCTAACAAACGTAAATCTTTATGAAGACCACTTATCAGGATACTCTTCTATGAGACTGACAGCTCAGTCAGGATCAGGAGCTGAAGATAGGGTTCATGTTACCCTTGGATTTTGGTCTAGCAGCTGAGGGTAAGCAAGCTATCAATGATCAGTGGTCACCTTTGTTTCCCCAAGGCATCGCTTTTAGCTCCTTGGTGTGTTCTTTCAGGATGGTTTGAGAAAATCTGCTGGGCTCTCAAGGGGTTTCTCCAAAAGTTCCTCTGCTTCCTTTGTGTAGAAATTGGGGGACTTTCCGCATTGAGATTGCTCCGTGCAATGCCTACCACACATCACAACATAGTACAGGAATGGTTGTGGAACAGAGCGCCAAGGGGCTGTCTGAGTACTCCATCCTTTCTCCATTAATATCAGGGCTGGAGTACCAGTCAGCAATCCCTATTCATGTCTTTCAGGACACTCATGAACTTCTAGACAACTCCCTTACTCCACCTGCAGCATCTTGTTTCTAAATGAAATGCTCAATTTCTTGTCATCCAGAGTCAGATCCGTATCTCAGCCCTCCTTATTGCTCTTCTCTGTACCTCTTCCAGTTCTTTTTTTTTTTTTTTTTTGAGAAGCCCCCTTGGATGCAAGCTGGTTTACAGTTGGGCTGGAAGAGAGAAGAAAAAAGATTGTTTTCTAAGGCCTGCAGTGATCCCAGATTTGATAAACCCACTCTTTTCCTTTCCTTTCCCTCCCTCACCTCCCAGGGGTATGACTCGAGTATTTACAAATGCAAATGTTTCTTGGGTCAAAAGCAGGTCAGAAAAAAGCTGTACAGGAAAGATAACATGTCCTCTGTTCTACCAGGGCACATACTGCAACACAAAAAAATGTTGCCCATGCCTCTTAAGTGCTGTTCTCACCATCCTTCCTCCTCCGACTTGAGCCCTGTCCTGCCCCACGGAGAGTTTAGCTTTCTGAAGTCAGGAGGGTTGAAACGGATCAATATCAGACTAATCTGCTGAGCAACCCTGGGTCTGTGTTTCTAAAAATGCCTGGGGTTATATAATCTTCTTGGGGAGGGAAGCAAAGGATGGGAAAACACTATTAAAAGCTAAGGTCATGCTCATCAGCGTGGCGAGGGGTTTCTAAGGAAATACACAAACTTGAGCCCTCTGTGATAACATGCACTTAGTGCCAATGGCTTTTGGGAGAGAAAACGTGATCCTTAGCTTCCCAAGGCACTGGGCCAGGATGAGACCTTGCTTTGGCTTCTAGTTCACCTGCCTAAAAGCCTCTTGAAATCACTCGGGAACATTCCCTGCCTTTGTCAATGGAGTGTAGAGAAACAAGGTCTGTTGGTCCTTGGCGGAGAGCAGCCTGAGCCTCCCCTTCCTGTCTCTTTTGGTTGCTGCAGCAGTCCTGTTGATTAAATGAGGTCTCTCTGCTGTGTGAATGGTGCTGTGGGCTCCAGAAGACACATGGGCTCGGCATTCATTGAAGCATGAGCCCAGAGAAAGTCCTCCAGATCCACGCCAGCATCCCTGCCTTCACAGCACAGTCTGAGTGCATCCCTGCATCGTTTTGTGTTTCTGCCTGCCTGGGGGATGATGGTATCATGTTATCTAATCAGTCCTCATGACAATCCTGTGCTGTATCTGTTCCAGGTCAGAGAAAAGCCGATTTATATCATTGCCCAGGAAGTCAATGGTGAAAGGGGAGTGTAGATCCACCCTCCTCCGCTGTCAGGCATCCAGCCCTCTCCTGTCTGTCCACGGTGCCTTCAGAGATGCCTTGATGCTCACAACAAGGTTGTTTATAAATGCTCTTTATGCTCAGCCATCTGCACAGTTTCTCCAGAAAACAGAAGCAGACTCTGAGCATGATCACTATATACTCATACGTTAGTTATTCTTTTAGCCTTGGTCACCAGCAATCTCCTGATCTGTAAGTACTGATCCTATTTATATACCGGCCGACATGCTAAGCAGTGTTGTACGGACCCAGCTGCCCTTCTTACTGGAGATAATGATTAGATAATCTAACTTATCATCTTGCTTCCTGCTTTTAAGATTCAGAAATGTATTTAAACATTGGCAGATGGAAGGGCAGGGTTAGCTGTCACCCTCAATGATGCTTTAAGAACCAGTTTGTAGGTAACCCAAGAAATCCAAATCCTTCCTTTGCTGTTTGTTTTCTGCTGAGCAATAGCTGACACAGGTCATGCTGCTTTATGAACAGAGGAGGCCACACTCACTCAGTGGAGAAGAAAGATGACTCCTGAGATTGTGAAGTCACCTCTGCACCAAATTCAGCTCTTGGTGTCAGTGGAAAAGCATTTACAGCCTGGACTGCACATCACTCTGCCTTGCACTAAAGTGACCTGTGTGTAAATGAGCCTGGAATTGCATCAGTTGCTTAGAAGAAGGTGGTATGGAAGAAGTATGGAAAACCTCATGGACCTGATTGAAATCATCCTCTTCAGAGCTAGCAGGGAAAAGTCACCTTCCATAACAAGTAGTTGCTCCTGTCACTTTTGCTTCATTGATGGTTCTCCTTCCTCTCTCCTTCCTTCCGCAGCTAAACATTGACCCATCCTTGAAGAGCAGCTCACTCTGTGCAGGGAGAAGGAAGATGTTTTGGGGGAAAGGAATCTGAAGACCTAGTTCTGGGGTGTGAGGAGGCCAAATTACAGTTCCCCAAACATCAGTCATATGTCAGCTTCCAACACTCTACCATCACAACCTGAAAGTTCACTTATCTGATGGAAAACATAAGAAAATTATTGGTATCTAGTGGTGCAGGCACAGATTAACTTTACTTACTGCACTCACGGTCTTTATAAAGAAAAGGACAGCCAAAAAGCTATTCAGTGCATGTATTTCTATTAAAACTCATGTGCCTGCAACTGTCTGGGTTAGAATATGCACTGGCTGGCTGTAATTCCACTCCAAATGAGGTCATTTGAAACGGTACAACAAACATTACGAATGATGCTGCATCATGCTGGGCTGTCAGATAGATCCCAGGGCTTTGATGCAATGCCATATATATATTTATACCCTTGCCCATGCTTCTTTAATTAGGAAATGCAAATGCTAGCCAGAGACAAAGCAGAAAATGCCAACAAAGGCAGATGGTGCTTCTGTTCACATGGAGGCATTCATTGCTGACATGATACAGCTGCATCAGCTGTTTCTTTCAGGGTTGCATTTGGCTCTGCTAAATCCTATTGATCAACTGTAAATTGTAAATTGTCTGGAGTGATGTCATGTTCCAGGGAAAGCAGAGGGGTAAGGCTGGAGGGTTGAGGCTATACCTACTGTACTGGCTCTGTACTGAGCTGTACTCAAGGCACGAGACACCACTGACTGGACTGGAAAACCTCATGATCTCAGAAAGAGGTTTGGAAAAACTGCCTGGCCTGAGATGAGCTGGAGGTGGCTGTCCCTGCTTGCTCTGGATTGCAAATTCCTTCAGCTGAGGGGGAGATGAGGGCACGAGGAGGGTGAACGTAATGTGTCATTTCCAACACACAGTGTGGGTGCCCTGGATGGGGTTACAACAAGCAGCCTGGATAAAACATGTTTCAGAGCAGCTGACCTTGATCTCCCTATTTTCTCTTGGCTGGGTGTGCGCAGTAGTCAGCAATGTGTAGTGGTGGGAAATGTCCAAGATTTGGATGGGGAGGGGTTCATATTTTCACTGCTTGATGTGAAAATGGGAAAGAAAGGAAGAACTGAATTGCAACAGCTTGTCAGGACATCCAGACACCTACCTGCAGGCAGGTTCAACCCTGATCCTGACGTTGAGCATCTCTGAGCCTGAAAACAATTGGGAGCTGCCATAGCTCTCCTGGCAAAATCCCTGGTGCAGAGGCATTTAGGCTAACAGTGCTTGTGTTGGCCTAGTTTGTATCATTGTAAAGAGGCGGCAGAATTACTTCAGCAGCTATAAAGCCTTTGTCAGCATATACTGTCTCTACAGGTCTGTGTCTCCTGGGAGGGTGGGAGCTGAGGATGGGGTAACGGGTGGGCAGCAGCCCTAGCTCCTGCTCCTCCACTGCAGAGTGGCCATTTGGGTCCCTCTCTGCAGCCCCTCACTGTGTCTCAGACCATCCCACACCATGTCCCTGTCCTGAGCAGGTTGAGTCTGTCCCAGTCTGTACTGGGAGGAACTGCTCTCCCAGCAACGGCAGTGTTCCCTGGTGTAGACAAATCCCACACGCACCACGCCCAGAGGTGCAACAGTGGCTTGATAGACAAGGTGGAGGTTGATATAAGATGACCTGATTAACCTTTAGGACATTCCCAGGGCCCCTATTTACCATAGCTTTCCTCAGGACACCGCCCTTGTGCCATTAGGAGCAGAGTGGCTGAGGACATGGACCATTTGCAAAACTGTGTATGGACTTCAGACTCTGAAGTACGCTATGGGGAAGAAAACATGGAAACAACCTGAAATCTCAGCTGAGTTTAGTTTCATCCTGAACAGAAAATAAAACCATTGACTGTCCAACCCTCATTTGGCTCTGAAGTAGGATCTGGAGTGAGACCTTTACTACTAAAAGCATCATCCCTCAATCCCTTGGCCTAGAATGCTGACCTAATGCACAACTGTAGGATGCTCATATGCTTCTGTATGGCATGAAACTGAAAGAATAAATAGTTACGCTTCTACTTTCTCAGGGCCATGTCTTTCTGGTAGTTAAAGTAAATCCTGACTAGGTACAGAAGTGATTCTTCTGCCAAAACCATAGTGCAAAGTGTGGCTGCAAGAGAATGGTGTTTTAACCAGAGGACTAGTGTGGACAAGCTCTCGATGTGGAGCCTTGAACTAGGATTCAACCCTAGTTGAATCAAACCCTGGTTTGAATTTCCAGCCAGCCTGAGATTTTTCACTCCTTTATTTTTCTTGTCTAATGTGCAAACTTTGGAGTCAATAACCTTGTTTCTCCAATCTCAGAACCTGGTGTTATTCTCTTGAAATACAGTCCCATCCTAAAGTGCTCATTCGCAGGAAATCCCCAGGGAGTCTTACTTTGAAGCAATAGTGCTGGGATAACATTTGGTACCCAATAGAAGATTAGAAGATGCATTCTTCTGCCAAATTTAAAGTTTATCAAGATTGCTGTGATACAGATTTATAACAGAATGAAACTTTTTGGGAGATTTTGTTATATTTAGCTTTGGCAAACCATGCTGTTTTGAGCTGCCTCCTATTCCCCAAAGAATCCTGAAAGTAAAAGAAAAAATTCTTTCTAAATAAGAGTAATTATAGCTTGCATAACACAGTCTTGCATTCAGTTACAAAGTCAAAGAAACCAATCAGAGCATCTTGCTTGTACAAACAATGTCTTAAATTGCATGGAAGAATGTTTCATGATATCCCGAGTTTCACAAAATATCCGGCTTCATTTTGTTCTAAATACAAAACTTCAAAATATTCACAATCTTCATACTTTTGCCCACTCCCTCTTGCCAAAGACCTGCCCTTAAAGGGAATTCTGAAAGTTTTGAGTAGAGAAAATACAGGTAAAGTCATCAGTTTCATCTTTACATTTATCTCTGCCTGCTCCAAAATCTTTAGTAAGTAAATAGCAGTGCACTTTTTCTGCACTTGTTCCTTTCCTCTCTTTATTTAGCTCTTTTTTTTTAAGGCTCCACATGCTTTTTGGGGCATGGATGTCTGTGCTTCAAGCTTTTTTTTTTTTTTTTTCTGAACAGCATCTAGGGAGATGGGAATCTCCAGTTCTCTTGGCACAACTGCAATACCCTCGATAAACAAATCATAACTAATCCAGCGGTGGTCAGTTCTTTAGGGCAGGACAGCATAATATACCCTCTCCTAAATAACTGTCTAGACATGTTTTGGGAATAGGACCTAATATGATAATTCTGGGGAATTTTCTTTCTTAAACCAAAGCCTTGCAGAGCAGTGCCCGCCTACTCTAAAGCATATATGCCAACACCCCGGAATGCTGCACTGCTGCGGCAATTATTGAAAAAGCAGAATAGGCTTGCAGTGGTGCCAGCAAATTCCATCCCATTGAGAAGGAGGGGTGGCAGCCTTGGTAAGAGCTGCATCCAGACAAACAGAACAACTGCTTTTCAATAGCTGGGGTCCATGGACTGGTGCACTGGTAGGCTACTGGTTGCTCATATTAAAACCTAGCTGCCTGCAAAGATTTTTCTGATGTTGGAGACCACAAAGGTCCTTGCCTGAAGTTTTGTAGTCAGGCAGGCTAGGACCCCAGTACCTCCTTCTTGTTCAGATCTGAGGTACAGTGTGACTTGACAACAGATCTGACAGCAGTTTCGCTGGTTTTCCACAAGCTGGGATAGCTGGAAGACCTGC
>WKFP01014226.1:256735-298525 GCA_011057875.1 Pterocles orientalis
CTGTCTAGACATGTTTTGGGAATAGGACCTAATATGATAATTCTGGGGAATTTTCTTTCTTAAACCAAAGCCTTGCAGAGCAGTGCCCGCCTACTCTAAAGCATATATGCCAACACCCCGGAATGCTGCACTGCTGCGGCAATTATTGAAAAAGCAGAATAGGCTTGCAGTGGTGCCAGCAAATTCCATCCCATTGAGAAGGAGGGGTGGCAGCCTTGGTAAGAGCTGCATCCAGACAAGCAGAACAACTGCTTTTCAATAGCTGGGGTCCATGGACTGGTGCACTGGTAGGCTACTGGTTGCTCATATTAAAACCTAGCTGCCTGCAAAGATTTTTCTGATGTTGGAGACCACAAAGGTCCTTGCCTGAAGTTTTGTAGTCAGGCAGGCTAGGACCCCAGTACCTCCTTCTTGTTCAGATCTGAGGTACAGTGTGACTTGACAACAGATCTGACAGCAGTTTCGCTGGTTTTCCACAAGCTGGGATAGCTGGAAGACCTGCCTTGTCCTCAGCACCTATTTAGAAAACAAATCACCATTTCCAAATAACCGAATGTCCCTGAGGAAAACTGTAGTTTCACCTCTCCAGACTTCACATCCACTTATTCTCAAGTAGGAGAATATCAAGATATTTTCTCATGTGCTGACATTTTAAGGAAGAAGAACAGTTGGGTTCTTACATAGTTGTGTTGGAATCCTGTAACTCAACCTACCATAAAGATAATCTCATCTGGTTTAAAAACAACCTCTATTTTTACAGTGGAGATGAACTCACTTCTTGTGTCCACAGGACAAGCACTGAGTGATCTGCAAACCCCAGGACCATTTCCAAGGCAGGAGAAATTTCCACTTACCCTTTTCGCTTCCTTTCTGTGAAGGTCAGAGACCACAGAGGTCAGGAACATGCTGTTCCTTCCACCTTGAAAAGCCAACAGAGGGATCGAATTAATCCTATTGACACAGGCACCCAATGTGAGCATCTGGACAGAGGTGTCTCCGTGTGATTTGGGAGCCCAGTGGAGATTTAGTTAAAATAGCTAACAGAGTCTAGACAGGGACCCAGCTAGTCATATGTAGGTCCTGACATAAAGCGAGTTATGTGACTCTCCAGACTACCAACTGTGCTTACTAGATGTTTGATTCATTTTTCTACATATAGATGTGTAGCGAATAAATTGTGTGCTAGAAGTGTTGGCTTCATTGATTGTGGAGGAAACCTAACCCTGGTGGTTTTTTTTGCAGAAGACATCTCTGGGTGATTGGTTTGATGATCTCCATCACAGTGAGAAGGGTGACAACTCAGTCAAGAGTCTCCACTGTTCTACTTTGACAAACATGCAGAAGGACAGACAGAGAGATGTTCGTCCCATTCTTCAGATTATGACAGAAAGAACTCCATCTTAATTCTGAGTCATTCCCTGCCAGCCCCATGTTTTTATGTATTACTTGGGCAATAAACTATAAATATCTCCAGTTTTCTCACCTGTTCCCTCTTCCTCCAAATCCAAGAGAAAAATGGGTACATTTTGAAGAGACAAAGTGAGTTTGAGCAGGGTACTCTTCACTGCCAGTGTGGTCATTTTCAGACAGTTTTGTGAATTCTTGTAGTTTGTGTTTATTTCCAGATGTTAAGGCACTGACCTTTTCCAACATGAGTAAGACCCAGGTCCTGTAGACACAGGTGACACAGTGTGCAGTACACTTCATGATTTGCCACAAATCCCTGGTCACCACCAACACCCATTTGCTGCCTGCTGGGACATAGAGTTCCCATGTGTCCAGGCAGCTTCAGTGTGACACCAAGAATGTGAAACCATGGCCATGGACAACTGGAGGATCAGGACTGTGGAGCATACAGACCATCAACACAACCAGGGATCCTTCTCAGATCTTCTCGTGACCATCTTAAACGACTCACAGTCCTTCCCAACCAGAGGGAGCTTTGTAGGCACAAGCTGGATAGTTGGGGAAACCCAAAAGGGAGAATGACTGCTTGGAAGGGAATGCCTTGCTGCTCCACCAGCCAAGATTTTGGCTCTTGTATTTACAAGCTGTCTTAAAACTGAAGACAAGCCAACAGCATGAACCCTAAGTCCTTCCTAACAGGGAGTGTATTGGTGAAGACCACCTAAGGGCACGAGAAAGGCTCAGCTAGAGCCAGGAATGTCAATAGGGTTAATGTGGGACAAGCCCTTCTCAATAATTTTCCATTAGCCTTTTCTGCACTGGAAGCATTTTATGCTGAAAGTTTCCTTAATTGCAGGGTACTCTGTGTTCAGAGCCAAACACGGGAATTTATTTTGCTTTGGGGCCATGGCTCAGCTTGAGAATAAATTGCCTTTGGGTGGACACAGGAAGGGATAAGGGTACATCGTGTCCTTCTGAATTACCCCTCAGCTTCCAGATCACATTCGGGCAAGAACAATAAACAAAACCAAGCCCCGGTGCCCCTCCTGCCTGAATTCCCCGTGGCACATGATGCTCTCACGCAGGTCCTACCTGAGACGGGAGAGCTTTGGAGTGAGGTACAATAGCATTAGTCAGTCCCTCCCTTCTGCCCTGTGCTGCTTGATCTTATCTGACTGCGAGAACGACGACGGAAAAATTTTTTCTTGCAGAAGGGAAAACATCAGAGATGTTATGAAATGTGTTCCTGGCCTTTCCTCCCCCCTCCGCGGTGGGTGGAATGATTTAAAAATACAAATGCTTTCCCTCTCTTACCTGGCTCCTCTGTTCATGAAGATCCTAAAACTCTCTGGAGGGGGACAAGTCTCTGAAATGGAAATGTCTGAGTGTCTTGCAGACTCTTGGCTCCTTGGAATTTTTCTCCATGCTTGAGCCTTGGCCCTACTCATCGTCAACATGGCAAAACACACGTCTGCCAGCTCTTCCCACGAGCGCAGTGAAGCTAGCTTCCCTCTGCCTGGCCCCAACTTGTTTCAGGTCAGCTTAAAAGCTCCATAAGCCTGATGGTGCCTTTTTTAATGCATAGATGTGGGTTGATTACCAGGGAGAAGTCCCTTTGCCTCTGTTTTCTTGGCAGGGGATAAGGAAAGAGAGGAGGAATACACTGGAGAGGGGCAATCAGCTCTGCAAGCATCTCTCTGTCCATGAATTAGGAGCATCTCAGATAGGAAGGGTGAATCAGAGACTAAAGCAACATTTGCAACTAATCTCATAGGAAATATAACTTTTTCTTGGACTTTGTGAGGCCGGTGACACTGACACATTCCCGGGAACAGGCTCATTTTTGAAGCATGCCGAAATCCCAGCTTTTGCCAGCTCCATCTCCAGTTTCTGGCTGTCAGGGTGCTGGACAGCTGAGGTGAGTCCTTCCACCCCAACAGCTTTGGGATGCTGCAAACTGTTTAAATGGAACTTGGCAGGGAGGTAGAGGCTGCAAAAATACTCATTCCAAGGAGTTTAATGAAAATAACCAGAACGAAGACAGAGCACACAATACTGCTCCCATTGAGGGAAGGACTGTGGACTCAGTCCTTACCAGGCACTAAAGAATTTAAATTAAAACCTGAGGTAGAGGAAAAGCCCCAGTGGAACTCACAGACACTGCAAGTCCAACCACTGGCTGCAAATCAACAAATCCAGGCAGGTTCTGCCATCCAGGAACAGCTTGTTTAGCCCTGATTAGAATAAAATTGATTTAGAAATAATAAATAAACTTTCTCTTCTACCCCACCCAGTTTAGGATCTGCTAGAGGATGAGATGCTCTTGCATTTTTATAGATGCCTTTCAAAATAACCTAAAGGCTTTGGGCTGCAGCTGCTCAGTCTTGCGGAAAAGTTGCTGGTGCATTTGTGATGATAAACATGGTATTATTATTTCAGTGATTTGCCTACCCATAAATAATAAGACGGTGTTGTGTTTACACGATGATTCACTGTTTAGACCACTTCAAGGAAGGAATATCCAAAATGATGGCTTCTGCAAGTGTGGGGAGGTGAAGACTTTCTGTTCTTCTTTTGGAGAGAATGCATGAAAACTTGCTAGGAGCAGGTCTGGAAGAGTATGCTGAAATAATTTATGGAGTCCTGAAAGTGAAGCAAGATCATACTCCAGAGGAGGTTTCAGCCCATACAAACCAAAAAGATCTGCAGGACTTTACCATGGGAAAGGAGAAGAAGCAAACCAGCTCAGGGACCATGGCAGGAGAAAGGGTGGTGTTCCAGATCTGGACAGTGAAGCTGCAGGCTAGTAAAGTCATTTAACAGTCAATTATACAAGGAATTCCTGGAATTTAATGAAGACCCTCAGCTATCCCACTGAGCAGGAGAGAGTAAACAGCTCCTGGAGAAGACTGGTGGTTTCAGGGCTGGATGCAGGCATGCTGTGGAGAGGTGCAAACGTTTATATGTGCAACTGCCAGTCCCCGCGTTACATCAGGTGGTGTGAAAAGGGGATTACGGCTCCCTAAGTAAATGTCTGGTAAATAAAGTCTTTGGAGAAGTGGGCAATGCTCCCAGGCCTGGCAGTTATTTCATTCTTTCCACCCCTGCTTATTCATCTCCTTTTTTCCACATAGTCCCCTTCTGGACTATGTCCCCTACTGTGAGAAGCAACCAGCACAACCATCAAACCTCTTTCTCTGTGGCCTGTCTGGAAAGGGACATTGCTGAGGATGTAGCTCCATCTACTGCCACAAAGGGAAATGTCAAGTCTCCACTAGCATCTGTCTTGGGTCCTTTTGCTGATGTATTAAACAAATGTAATTCAGCATAGAAATGGCTCATCTTTTTTTTTTTTTTCTTAAAAAAACCCAACCAACCAAACAAAACCCCAACAAAAATAATGAGGCACTTTATAATTTTTGGACATTCAAAATTCCAGTGAAAACATTTCTAGGAAAGTAGAAAATAACAATACACAATTTTTTATTTTTTTTTTTTTTTGTGCTCAGATCTCCAACTCACCCTAGAAAAGCCATTTTACCTGCCATAATTGTCCAAATTTGAAGAAAGTTCTGGAAAATTTGGCCCAAAACACTGTAGCTTAACCTTACAGAAGAAATTTAAGACACACATTTTGGTCATGGTAAGTGGGATAAGTTAGTTTCCAGTGGGTTAGTTTTCACCTGGGTTATGTCACCGAAAAGGCAATGACAGTGTAAAATACTGGTTTTGTTCTCCTTGTAGCCAAGGGTTTTCAACAGTCCAGGAGAAAAAATCTTGCTCAAAGATGTAACGCAGGGGATTTTGTTTCTAATGCTAAAAGAGGTTCTTGTCTGGTTTAAAACAACTAGCTGACGTTTGCTTGCCTGACCCCTCATTTCCCAGCTCTTTTTTGGACAGGAAAAGGTGTTGCTGTATCCCAGTAATGGTTTCACATCACACCAGGAGAAACTCTCAGGAGCTGCAAGCTTTTAAAAAGGGTCATGCAAGGGTGCGACAAAGAGTATATGTCATTGTAAGAAGTCCTGTGAGTAAAAGGCACCTAGAAAATATTAAAGACCTGCTGGAAATCCAACCCTTTATCTTGTGTGCTCTAAAATACATGGAAAAAGGTGACCACAGATTTCAGCATCACTGGGACTCCCGAGGGACACATGCTGTGGTCCCATTTGGATTCAGCAGTGGTCACTGGTAATACTTGTATTGATTACAACAAAAGCAGAAGCCAGTCTAATTTTGCAGAATGCAGGGACAGTGCATTGGTCACCAGAGACAATGACAGCCTTTCTATTGACTTCACTGGGCGCAGGGGATGGCTATGAAAGCTGGTCTTGTGTTGCACAGAAAGGGAAGGGCTTTGGGTCTGCATAGCTCTGGGGATTAGTAACAAACAAAGAGCCTTTAACTTCTAGGTCACTGCTCCGAAGCCCTGCCAAGCTTCTGGCAAGTGAATACTATTGCCGTTTGTACAGAGGCAGCTGATGAATGAGTTTGACAGTTCTCGGTATGGTCCTGGACAGAAAATGTCCACATCATTGCAGAGACATTCTTCTGTGCCTTCATTTAAGAATCAAAGAAAATGTGAGACAAATAATTTTGCTCCTCTCAGTGTTCCCAGTTGTATGGTACCTGCTGGCAGGGGAGACAGCAGTGCTTGACCTTTGAGAAAAAATGTCTCAACTCATTTGGCTGGCCATTGATGTGGCCGGGACAACATATTCCTGCTTAACATCTGTCCAAAAGGTTTCAGCTGGTGATAAACCAGATTAAATGAGCAGCTGGAAGGACCTGAATTTCTGACCAATCCATGTTAACATCTCTGTCTCCTCCTGGATGATCCCTTTTGCTGCCTGTGTCTACCCCAACAGGTCTTGTTCAACCTGAGCTGTATGTACGTCCTTGCAGGGCAAGGTGAACCCTGGTCCCTAGGAGCCTAGGGAGCAGGGCCAGCTCTACAGCTGATGGTTTTGGAGCTTGCATTTATTTTTCCTTGCTCAAAGACATTGTGATCTTCCATACTTTAGCCTTATTTCATAGGATCATCAGACAATTCCTTCGGGCTTGTAGCCTGATCATCGGATGATGCAGGCTTTTAGCCCACGCAACCTTTTCACTGGGAAGGGACAGACACAGCGGTAGGAAATGAAGCGCAATTGTGCTGTCGAGCGGATTCACAGCCAGGTGATGAGCCTCCTAGTGAATTGTTTTTTGCCAACTGGAAGTTCAAATGTATACTTTTGCCACCTCTTTTCCACTCTTTCACCCTTCAGCACCAGCTTTCCTGTAATGCCAGGATCTGACCCAAAATGCCACAATACAGGAGATTTCCAAAGCACATTGTGATCACTCCCATCTGTCCCTGACAAGCTAAAGTTGTACCCTTAGGTAACCCAGAAAAGCGGATGCTGTCTCAGCCACGAGAAATTCTCAGACTTGGTGTGATTTGTACCCCAGCAGCTTTCCTTGGTCTACTTTTTCCATTCTAAAAGCTTCTCACTTGCTTAACAATTTTTTTAGAAATCCAGAGCTTGAGGTAGTGAGCTGTGTGGATGTGCCTGTGATGGGCTTTCCTCACCACATCCCCACTCATGTTATATTTATACTAAAAATATAGGATGTCACAGAAATAGGGACAGAAATGAGGATGCTTGTGTGACAGTGGAAAAGTAGGAGGCAAGCAGCCTTCTCAGGAGAAACAGATCTCTCCAAACAAGCCACCACCAAGACAAACCAGCACAAAGAAGTAGATTGTCTGTGACCAAAAGTCAAGGTGATGTCAGGGAAGGGGTAGATAAGTAGAGATCTAAAGAAGGACGAGGATTTGACCATAGTATTCAAGGTCCATCCACTGAATTGGTGCACGTCTGAGCCATACTGCAATTTTCTACTGCTGGGTTTATTCAGCTCCAATCACTGAGCCATTAACTTGATACACTGTCAAATTGTAAGTGATCCTCAGAGCCTAGCCTAAAATTATAGGCACTTCCAGGGGAGGACTGACTTTTAGTAATGTATGTCTGCGCCTCGTAGGAGAAAACCTGGACTGGAGACTTCTAGGAATGGCATCCAACCAGTTTATGAGGCTGAGAGGAGAAGACTGGTTTGGGTCAGGTTGCTGTGCAAATATCAATAACAGCTTTCCTGTCTTCCCTGTGACACTGACACCTACATGGACTGCAATTCTGATGCCATCAGAACAGCAGCTCAAGGCACCTTCACTGATCCAATGGCATGGGGAAAACACTCCGGTTTTGATGTGAAAAAAAAAAAACCAAACAGCTGAGAAACTGTCAAAGCCACATCTCTGCAAGTCACAGCCCCCAGTCCTGCCATAGCAAAGCCCCCAGGAGGGTGGGAAAGAATCTGTGTAACTGAGCCACTCTGCACTGGGAAGCCAAGAAATTAGGAGCAGGAAAGGGCTAATGCAGCGTTAGTCACTGCAAGCCTCAGAGGCCATAAAACCAAAATTTTTTCTCCCTCCTTGTGGAAAGGGCATCTGTGTTATGCTTTTTAAGCACCTCCCCAATGAGGAAAGAAATTTCCCTTTAGCCTCATTCCCTTTGGAAAGAGGCTTACTCAATGCTGCCTGTCCCAGCAAGAACCGTTGAACCAGTTGGCTGGTTTTAATCGCACTCAGCAGATAGTGGGATGTTTCCCAGGAACTTAAATTCACATGGATTTTGCAAACAAGTGGCTGGGTAGAAAGCAGAGTCTCTAAGGGCTTGTAAGAGCCCCTAACGAGGGGAGGGCAAAGCCACTGGGCACAAAGAAGCCTCATGCGAGAGCAATGGGCAGAGTTGTGTGGTTCATAAATGCCTCAGTCACCTCCTCACAGGGTTTAGCCACAGAAGCCAGGTGAGGAAAGTTTTTGAGTCTGTGGTGAATTGGATTCCTGTATTCTCATTAAAATTTTTTAGTCTTGCACATCTTTTTCCCAGTGAGTCCCACATAATCACACGACTCTGGGAGCAGCAAATTGCCATCTGCTCCACCCACATAGTAGGACACATCTCTTTTCCTTATTCTCTTTGGTGTTAGCTCAGCTTTGTCCAGTGTCTCAAGTCTCATACACATCAGTCATTAGCTTTTCCTTAGAGAGGGGCAAAGAACTGCCCTGGGAATTTGCATTGCAGCCACAGTGGATTGTGAAGCCTTTCGCAAACGCTGACTGCAGTGGGAACACCGCAGACACAGCAGATCTGAATTTGGTTACAGTATAATCCTGTGCAGTGCATTTCTTGCTGCTAGTTTTTGCTCAACTGGTATTGCATTTGCCATCTGGCAATTTCTTCCTGGACTAATGAGGATTTTGTTGGGCATTGTGGCATTAACCAAGCTCATCTAGGCAAAGGATGGCAGTTATCATCTCCTACACTCATCACAAGAGATAACTGCAGTGGTTATTGTCCCCTGGTGAATTTTCTCCCTGGGATGAGAGTTGAGTCCTTGAGAAATAAATCATGGCATCTTTGCTTGCAGCTCTCAACATGAGTTTAACCCTTCTCGTTTGAGCCAGGCAACCAGAGAAACATTTTGGCTTGTCCTTCTCAGTATCCCAAGTGCTTTTTGGCAAGCTTCATCAAGAGAGGATCCAGGGTGGGCTTTATTTAAACACCCTGAGAAGTAGAAAGAGTGTAAGTCTACATGCAAGGCTGGATTATGGGTGGACGGCAGCACCATCCTGGATTCACTTCTGGAGAGGGGACAGAGACATCACTGAAGAGGCTACAGATTCTCAATCTCTTCGGCAACTCTCCTAAGAAAAGTAATGTCTTCTCTCCTGAGAAAAACAATAATTATTGGCAAACCCTGGATTGACACAAGGCAGAGGCATAAAGTCTAGGCCAGGCTCCAAGGCTCCATCTCACCCAGGGTCTCCAGCCATCACTTTTCTTCTGTTTGCACATCAGAATTGGTTAAAGGTGTGTACCACCCAAATCCCAGGAGATGCTTGTTTCATGGTCATTCCTATCACATATGTTCCGGTGGGTCACTAGAACCACCCTTCAAAATCAGGCATCTGAGAATTTTTCCCACCCTATAAAGTCTCAATGCATAGAAACTTTGCATTATCTAGTCTGATGGGCTCTATATGGACTTGATTATCACGTTATTAAATCCAACCAACAATTCCCTCCCAGAAAAAGCTCTTGGAACAATTAAAAACAGTTTCAATCTGCTTTAAAAGAGACTTTGAACACAAAAGCTTTTACCCCAGGCCATTGATGTGGTACAATGAGGTTAATTAGTAATTCTTATTATTTCACACTTGTATATCTGAATACATCTCCCAAGTCTCTTCCCCCAAGTTTGTAACCTCTGTGTATCCCCTGCCTCCAGGTTTCCCACAGGAAGGATCAAGTCTCGCTTATTTGCAGAGCTGCACCAAGACACATCAGTTTTGATGCACCGAGTCACGTTGTAAGCATCTCTATATGGTGATGGAGAGATGAGGGAGAAAAGGAGGGACTGAGGTGCAACAAGCGTGCAGGAAAAGAGAAGAACACAAAGAGGAAGCAAAGAAAGCAAGTATCTCCTCTGGCCAAAGAGGTTCTCAATATCACCTCAATGTTTTCATCTCCAGGCTGTCAGAGAAGAGGACTTAGGGGAAACGGTGGTAGGAAAGACGGTGCATAATTTTCTGGGTGCCTGGAAAAAGTCTGCAAGAGAGCTGCTGTGCAAAGATTTTTTGGGTACATCCACACTGCCAGGGAAGTGGTGAAGTCACCATCTCTGGAGGTGTTCAACAAATGTGTAGATGTGGTACTTAGGGACATGGGCTAGTGGGTTAGGTGGTGTTGGGTTGATGGTTGGACTTGATGATCCTTGAGGTCTTTTCCAACCTTAATGATTCCAACCTTAATAATTCTAACGCTGGCTGGGCAGGGCTCACTACAAGGTGAGTGGGAGTCCCTGCTCAAAGGCACCTTCACAAGCTCATCCTAGTGCTGGGGTTCTGTTTCTCCATCCCCTGGCCTCACACACCAGTATTTTCTTCTCTGGAAAAGTACATCCATGTATCAGCTGGCCAGAAAAGTGTGGCATTGCCGGATTAAATCTTGCCCAGTGAACCTATACGTATGGAAAAGGTGCTCCTAGAGATTTTTGTGGATGTTATTCTGTGTAATTGCTACTCTGCTGTCACCTAGGTGCTTGGTTTTGAACCTAGACTGGGAGTAGACATTTTCAAGAGAAACCAGGTGACATGTGGCCAGATTTGAAGTACTGACAGATTTGCTGCTGGTTGCAAAATCTGTATGTTGTAACTGCTGTTTGTGAAAACTGGGAGATGAGAGACCATGGTTTTGAAACCATGATAAGATTGACCCTGTGGTATTATTGTGTTTGTTTTGTGATCAAACACATACATACACCGAGGTGTAACTGTGGACCAGGTCCCCCTGGACATACCCACACAAGTATAGCTATACACTCCCTGTATAGCTATTTACAGAGATAAAAACTGGTCAAGCGTGCTGGGGACGTTGTTGGCCAGTGTCCATGTTTGTGAAATGTTAGAACACTTCCTTGCACAAATTTGGCCCATTTTTACTCAGATTTACCTCCAAACCATTCCCACATTTGGCAGTTGCTCTGGTCTGGGGACCATGCCTAGCTGGCAGCTTGTTCACAGCCTGGCTTTGGCGTTTGGCCAGTCAGTAGCACAGAGCCAAACCATGACATGCAAGGTGGTCCCAGTACATGGGAGCATCCCCTGGCATACTTAGATTATTAGTGTGTATGGTTTTAACCCCAGTGCACTGGAAAGATGGGAAGTTTTATAATTCAGATGGAAAAAAAGGAGAGGAGAGGTTGATACAGGAACAGGGAAAATGCAAAAAAATAACAGTCTTGCTGTTTGACCTTGTACCCCTCTTCATTTCTTTACATAATTTCAGGCTTTCTAATCTGTCTAATTTATCCAGAAATTTCACTTTATGCAAAGCCTGTGAGGAACTGATCCATTCTCTTAATCAATCTTTTCTGGTGCATGGCATCTGCAGGCAGCTTTGCTCGTTGCAACCAGACAGTTTCGCCCTGCCTGCGCTCACCTCTGCAGAGCTTGCCCAGCAAGCAAGAAGGCAAAAATCCCCTCTGATGAGCAGGAAGGAGGTTTTGCAGTGACATTAGTAGCGGTGTTGACCACCAGGCCATTCCAGTCTAGGAGGAGATAATAGAGCTGGAGAACATTTGTAGAAGCCTCTCTTTTCATTCCCAGCCACACGGTTTGGGCACTGGGTTGGAATGACTCTCAATTATTTCTCACCTAGGGACAGGGCAGGTTGCAACTACACATCTTTAAAAAAAAATCTCTCAGATGATTTTGCTTCAGCTGAGATTTTTCCAGCTATCTTTGCTGAAGAGCTGCCACCAAATTCTCAGGACAAAAGAAGGATTGAGCTTGATGGAGATGGCCAGATTGTTGCGTGTGACCATGGTGACATTCCTTGTAGGCACTCTTTCCCTTCCGCCTATTGATTTCATCTAAAATAGTCTCAGAATTTGAATGGGGCACAAAGAAACATATAAGGAGAGAAGGAACTGGACAACAGGACTGTAAGCCTTATTTAGCTAGAAAAGGAGGAGGAAAATAAAGACTGCAATCCTTCCTCTCCTTAAATTGGTTTAAAGACAGTATCTGGGGTGCTCATTTTATGGGCATTTGCATTTCATGAAATCTGCTGAACTTTTCTGCAAAACCTTACTGTTGAATCTGAGGAGTCCTTAATTTTGGGCTACATCCTGACTTCAGCTCTGGGGCCTGAACTTTAGTTACTTTTTTTCTCTTCACTATATCTGCCTGTCACACTTGTATTTTATGTGGCCTTAATAACTTACTAGTGCTTTCACACTGGAAGTATAAAAGTCAAGCAGATAAAGTTAGATCACAGTGTTTGACTTTAGGAGACAAGTCAAGTTAGTCTTGGGATTAAGGTGCTGTCCTGAACTGGGGTCTTAGTCTCTTCAAGTCATCATGGGTTTGAGTTACACGTCTACCTGGGGTTTTCCTTTTTCTCTCTGCCTTGCATGGGAGCTGCTATGGCTTGTGCCAGGAGGACTAAAAGCAATAACTTGTCAAAGATTTGTTTTGCGGGTTTATTCTGATAAAGAAGAAAAACAATTCTTAAAATAAACTGAAAACAGGAAAAAAAAAGAAAAAAGACTCCCCCCTGTCAGAGAGCAACAGCCTTGAAGGACCGGAAAAGATTTGTTTCCTTGGGGAGGTGAGACAGGAGTGTCAAGTAAAAGGCGACAAATTGAGGCAACACCAGGATGTGCTGGGCTTGTCTTGTCTCCTCACATAATTTTAAACACATGTATGACCTTCTGATCCAAGGACTCTATCTAGACATCTCAACCTTATGTGTTGTAACCACACCAATGACCAAGGAGCTTGTTCTTTCCCAAATAGATGGTTTAGTCAAGCCCCCTGGGATTAGAGAGGTGCTAACACAATGGTGTTATACTGGAATTAGTCTAATTTGGCATCATGGGCAAAGATCACCCACCACCCTTGTCCTGGCCACTGTCTGTTAGCCCCTTCTATCCCTTGTCAGCAGAAGGAGACAGTAAATGGGTATTACTGGATCTGTCCTTTTCTATACAAAGAGCTCTTTAGAGTCACCACAGTAGCACCAAATATGGTTGGGATTAGTGCCCTGGAAGGCTTTATCTGAAATTATGCTGCAAATGGGTTGATTATGAGCCAGCTCTGTCTTGGAGAGCCTTCTTTCACACCGTTTTTTCAGTTTGAATTTGTCAGTTCTTCTTTGTGAATCTGGCTCAACTGTACACAAAGGTGATCTATTTGCAATGTGTTTTGTGTTTCTCTGTTTCAGAGAAAAAAAAAAAAGGCTGGTGCCATTGCTATGTGAAGAAGAAATTGTAGTTACAAGGAAGAAGAGTTCAGAGAAGAGAAGTCATTTCTGTGGCACACAAGGACTAGAAAGTTCATTAGAAGTTATCTGCCAGACCAGACTTCAGACCTGCAGGAACTTCCCTTGTTTACAAGCTGAGACTGACACTGAGCAAATCTCTGCAACTTCAGCTTGTTTAATACTTCATTTTTAATTCCATTCTGTTCTCAATCTGAGAACAACTTCAGGAGAAACAAAATCCATAGACAAGCGCACATCTGTACCTGTGACTGACAAATGAGTTGGTGAAAATTAAAAGTCTGTGCAGAGACAATTCTTAAACAGAAGATGCTGTAGTTTTTTTGGTTGATGGTTGTTTGTTGTTTTTTTTCCCCTCCCCAGTATTTCGACTTTTTAGCTGGCTCCAGAGCTCCAACAACCAGATGGACATCCTTGCATATATTAGTTATCATGTGGGAAAAGTGAAAAACATTATTTCTTAAGTTCCATTTATCTCTAGAGAGTCCATCCAAGACACTTCTGAGTTTTTCTGGATGTACAGACATGGAGAGACTAAATCTGTGCCAGAGAGTTTAAGGTAATTACATTTTGCCGTATCACCTAAGGTGTCTTCATGTTTCCAGTTTCCACTTAAAGGAAATTAAATATCGCAATATCCTGGAAACACAAGGCAATGAGTTACAGCCCGATACCTAAATTCTACCTAATTCGACAAAACTAGTCTCTGAACAGATAACATCTCTGAGGGCTTTGAACCACCACTGGGAAACTCTAGACACATGGGCTGAAGAGGACTTAGGCTATTCGATCCTGTCTTGAGTGACTTTGATCCTGTTTTCACTGGGGGGCCTGGATATCTAGAGGGTCCAGTGATGGGGTTTGTGGGTCACAGGCTCTTCCATTGTTCAAGCACTGCTGCAAACACATCTGCAACAAGCCAGCCACACATGGGGAAGAAAAGAGATAGGTGAGGAGGGATGTGGTTCACAAGAAGTCAGGTGACTTTTTGAGCTCTCACATATATTTCCCTGGTTAGGTTAAAATCTGACTGTGATCTTTTCTGCATCCGTAAGGTGTCTGTCTTGTCACTTTTCCTTCACTGCACACGTTTTCTGCTAGTCTTTGATTTTCTCCGTGTCTTCAGAATTTGCTTACAGACATCCACATTTAATGAGATTAAAAGAAAATACTGAATAATTCATTTGAACGAATAATTGAACTGCAGTGACCTTTATGTTAATAAAAGAGCCCCTTTCCTCTGTGCAAACACTTTAGCCTTTGCAAAGCAGAGAATTCACTGCATCTGTTGAATTCACAAGTGGCTTTTTTTGTTTCTGTTTGTTTTGTTTTAAATAACTGCCTAATAGCTGGAACCGGCATTGTGTTCCTCCTGCTGACTCACTGGTTTCCAAAAGCTCTGCAATGAGTGTGACATCTTTAAACACCACAGAATATACTGTTTCCTTTCAACCGGACATAATCTGCAACGATTCAACTCATGTAAAAGAACCATGTGGGTAGAAGTATCCCAGCTGAATACATCAGACTCCATGCCTCCAGCCTCTGTGCCTTGCACCCAATGCAGTATTTATTATGGCAATCCATAAAAAGACTTTTCCTTTGTTTCAAAAATCCTGTAATGGACATGGAATTTGTCTGAGGAAAACAGTCTATGGTCATTAAAGTGAATGATTGCAATTCTTGCTTCTATTAGGATATGATGTGTAATGACACTGACTATAAAGTAGTTACGGGGGGTATCCTGTACAGGGCAGCATATTGCTTGGAGGAGTAGAATCACAGAAGCATGGGATCATAGAATGGGCAGGGACACCTCCCACTAGCCCAGGTTGCCCAAAGCCTCATCCAGCCTGGCCTTGAACCCCTCCAGGGATGGGGCATCCACAGCTTCTCTGGGCAACCTGGGCCACTGCCTCACCACCCTCACAGGAAAACATTTCTTCCTAATATCTCATCTAAATCTGCCCTCTTTCAGCTTAAATCTGTTAACCCTTGTCCTATCCCTACACCCCCTGATCCAGAGCCCCCCCATCTCTCCTGTAGCCCCCTTTCAGAACTGGAAGGTGCTGGAAGGTCTCCCCGGAGCCTTCTCTTCTCCAGGCTGCACACCCCCAACTCTCTCAGCCTGTCCTCGCACGGGAGCTGCTCCAGCCTCGGACCATCTCCGGGGCTCCTCTGGCCCCGCTCCAGCAGCTCCGTGTCTGTCCTGTGCTGAGGACCCCAGAGCTGGGTGCAGCACCCCTGGCGGGGTCTCACCAGAGCAGAGCAGAGGGGGACAATCCCCTCCCTCGCCCTGCTGCTCACGCTGCTGGGGATGCAGCCCAGGATACGGTTGTCTTTCTGGGCCAGTCTTCATTTCTTATGGGGTATTACAGGCCAATCAATTATTTTCTTATGAAAGACTGTAAGGCCAAAAATCCATACACTAAAAAGTCCCTAAATCACTTCCTGATAAAAAGTATCTAGATTTATACTTTGTGCAAGAATGGTAATTCAGAGGGAGTAAAGGTTAGTTCTGTGATTCTGCCATTTGCTACCTAATTTAGGGCAAGACTCTCCATTGTGGTCAATATCAGTTCCTCGTCTGTAAAATGAGGACAGTATCATGCCGGGTTTTTTTGTGCACTTAGACCAAACTCTTCAGGAAGGATGTAATTTTTTATCTGTGCATCTAAAGACTTGAACACAAGAGGGCTTTTCTTCTGGGTGAGATTTCTAGACAGTGCTGCAGAATAAAAAATCTGTGAGCGTGTTTATGTGCAAAATCTTTTTATTTGGTTTTCTGAGACTGTCTACTCGTAAGAACGTCTGCAGAAAGTTAAGTTGTCAGGAGAATTGGTGAGAATAAATATTCATGAGAATACTCTCATTGCAAACACTTTTGTGGCCATCTGTAAAAGCTTTTATATTATTCAAATAATGTTGAACTTTTTGCAGATAATTTGCCAGAAAAAAAAAATAAAGTTTTTTTTTTTCTCCTTTTTTTTCTTTTTTACAGACAGCTGATGCTGTAGTGGCACAGTCATCATAGCTGGTATGTGATTTAATATCCAATACGTGGCACAAATAGCCAGGAAGGAGTAACGAGAACACTACTGCCCTGCTCTCAGAGAGACAAAAATATGTTTGCACCAATTCTTTTGAATAAAGAACAAATTAGTGAAACAACCACCTGTTTGTGAATAATTGAGGCAAACAAAAAAAAAGAATCTTAATTTATCAAATAACTTGTTTATAGCAGCAATTCCCTTTAATGTTGGTGCGATGCCTTAGTGTTGTTACACAACATCCTTCTGCTCAAAAGGAAAATTCTTCATTGTGGGCATTTCTCTTTTTTTTTTTAACATGAATCAGGAGTAACATGACTTAACTTTTCCTTTATTCATTTTTTCATTTAGTTTTCTGTGTTTTTCATCACCGTATTAGCAGAACATGTCCACAGAGTTATGGCTCTGTATGTACAACACCTCCTTTTTATAGAAGACTCGTCATCTCTGTTTTGTAGGAAGGGAAATGTGGTGCAGAGATAATATTTCCCTTTCACTGAGATCACCCCAGAAATTCCTGGCAAATCTGGGAAATGGAATTTTACCCAAATCCCTCCTGTATTGTCACTGTCACAAAACTGTCTTTTCTGTGGATAATTCTTTTCCTTCTTTATGCTTTGGAGATGAAAGGGAGGAAAAATTGGAAGGATCCCTTACACTTTTCCCCTGTGCAAGGATTTCTCACCAGGGTTGGAGAGATGTTTGTGCACCGTAAAGGCTATAGGTCTGACCCAGCTGTGAGTTTTCTCCTTATTTTTTTCTATTCTACAAGTTTCACCAAAAATTACTAAAACACTTGGTGTGCTATTAAACTCCTAACTATTCTTCAGCAGCGAGTTCCACAAGTTATTCATTGCATGCAAAGTTATTTTTTCAATTTTTGTAACAATTTTTTTTTTCTGCTTATAAGATCAAATAGGAATTTTTGCTTCACTGCACTGATCTCTGTTCTAGCCTGTCCATACCTCAGATTCGTAGGTTGTGGCTTCTGCTGAAAGTCCTGGGCACAGATATTTACCTCTGCATTAAATCTGCTTGAAAAGGCAGGCTCTAGGATCTCTTTTACTTTTTCTTTAAATGGGGACTCTTCTAAAACACCAAGAAATTTCATCTGAAAACATCTCAACAGCACCTGTTTATGGTATTTCAGCTTCTCTGAAAGCAGTCGTTGAGAACTTTCAAAATGTCATAGGAGCAAAGGAGAGAGTGTCCTCCTAGCTCCTTGCATCAGGGTAGGAAGAAACAGGGAGCTTCTTCGGGTAGCCCAGGGAAGCTGTGGATGCCCCATCCCTGGAGGGGTTCAAGGCCAGGCTGGATGAGGCTTTGAGCAACCTGGGCTAGTGGGAGGTGTCCCTGCCCAAGGCAGGGGGTGGAACTCGATGATCTTTAAGGTCCCTTCCAACCCAAACCGTTCTGTGATTCTATGATTCAGTGATTCATGGTGTCCAACCCCACACCGTGGATGAAAATCAGGGCTCAGATCAAATGTCTCAGATTGTTCAGCAAACAGGGGACCCTTGTATGCTCTAAGTTCCTGCTCTCTTAAGGCAGTTGTCTCTGGCGAGATGAAGGCAGCATGATCCCAGCGTATTTCCTTCTGCAGCAGGAGATACGAACACCCGAGTGAAGCAATGTCCCTCTGGAAGAGGCATCTTCAGCATTTCAGGGCCAGGAAAGCTTGCACTTACACCAGTGGTAATAGCAGCCCAACCTCAGAATAATTTTTTTTTTTCAAATCTCCTCTTTGTTGCCTAACGTTAAAATTTTAATCTATCTTTCTACCTAAGATGATCGGAGTCCTAATGATTTGGAGTTCCTAGGTACTGTGAGGTTAGTGGATGGTGGGACAGGTGGATTTTGAGCACAGACTTCACGATGCTCTCAGTTCAGAAGGACTTTATACATACCAAGCACTAACCAAAATCAACAAGGATACATTTAATCCATGGCTTTGCCTTAGACCCCAATTTGAATGTCACACACAGCAGAGTGAGTTCAGGCCCCGACTCTGAATTTACAACAAAAAATAAATTTCCCTCCCTACTCTGAACAAAACTGGCTTTCACTCTGCAGCTCCTGTCCTTCTGCTCTCTCTCCCTCATCAATTCTCTCTTCCCTTTCACACATCAGCTGCAAAGTCTCATTTTGCTGGGATGCTGAAGGCAGGCTCATCTCTAGCTGTTCCAGACTGTTAACTCAATCAGCTCTTATATCAGCACTAATGTGAGTAAGTGAAAAAAGTCTCTTGAATTTAATCATGTTAAAAACTCGGATAGATTTATGGAAGGATTATTTGATTCGCTTCACTAGGTTTTATAAAGTTTTGTACATAGCATTTAAACTATTCCTATTTACTTTTAACAAGCTATTTATGTCCTGCTCTCAACTGCATCATCAATACTGCTCTCCCATCTGTTCAGAGATCCCGACATCAGCAAATTTCAATTCTCCACCGAGGGAAAAGGAAGGAATAATTTAAACACAGTGAGTGAACGAGAGAAAAAGACCCCAAGAGAGACTGACATGAACTAAATCTCCATGTCCAAAGATGGCCAGGTATTCGGGAATCACGGATCTGAGTCCTAAACTTGCTGAGGACATCCACTGAAGGAAGATGCTATGCCTAGGAGAAGATTAAAGATCTATCCCTGACCGGAAGAATATTTTGATAGCCATTAAAGCTGCTTGAATGAGTATTCTTTAAAACTAATTTATTGATACTTCTGGAGGTTTTTTTCACTTTACCCTGGAGCAGACCAAGGAGTCTCAGATGGGCATTTCCAGCCCCTCTGCTGCATGGCTGGCACAAGTCAACCCCTGAAACCGTTTTGGCTGGACAAAATCACCCCTCTGTATAGGGAAAGGTGAGAGGAGGATGCACATCTGCATGTGCAGAGGGACGCAGAAGTGCAGATGGTTGATACAAAGGGAAGAGGTCCAAGTTCACTGCTGCCTTGCCATTGTCAAGGCCTCAGGAGATACCCAAAATGATGGGGGCCAAAGGATGAATTAGTCTGCAGTGGGGTAAGTCTGGAATAACAGCACTGAAGTTTTTGTATGTGGCCACTTCAGGACGGGCTGATTTCTCCTTATTTAGAGGCTGCAGGCCTAGGAAGTGACTGATTGGGGTGACATGTTCAGGCTGTCAGGATTATCACCAGAAATTTAGCCAAAACCAGCACAGAGATCACAGCATCTGGGTTTACTTCACAGCATTTTTGGTGGTTGCTCTCTAGATCATAAATACTTCAGGGGGAGGCTTACTCAGTCCACATGGTCCGTAAAACCCATTCAGCCACTCTGCTGCCTCTACTGCTTCCAGTTTAATTACAGAATCATAGAATCATAGAAGGGTTTGGGTTGGAACGGACCTTAAAGATCATCTAGTTCCAACCCCCTGCCATGTACATAGGTTGTGATCTTCTTGTTCTGATGTCACCTGGAAGGGGATTCGTCTCTTCTAACTCAAAGTGACTTGACTTTAGGCAGGTGCCTACATGGGAGACAGCTCTCCTGGTTCTGTGATAGTCAATGGAGACCTCATCAAAACAGCTGATGAAGTTTAGGGTAGGAATTAGGTGGGCATCTACTAAAAGATACATTGACTTGTGCTGTAAGTTTTTCTGACAGTAATAATTAGTCCTGAGTGACTGTAGTGGGAGCTGAGGTTGTTCTTGTTCAGGTATAAACATCTATACTGTATACTCTTGTACATGTATAAATCACAGATCTGACCTCTTTTCATGTTACCTGGACTGCAGTGTGTCCCAGACACAGACAGTCTTGCCTAACTTTTGGTGTTTTAAAGGATTTTAGGATCAGTTAGTCTTACAGGCATCTGGAAAGTGTTTCTACAACTTGTCTGATGATACCCCACATGGGATGGGATAAACCTCCCTCTACATGTTCCTTCTTCACTCATCACATGGGGAACCTACGTGACCCACTAGACTAGACCCTAACATCCTGATAGCTAGTGTCAGATGGGAGAAATGCAGCTTGTGCCATCACGGAAAACGGATTCCAAGGACTGAACATCAAATTCAGGTCTGCAGACCCTTAACAAAAGGGTTTGTCACTGTATTAAACAAGGTTTGCATTGCCTGCAGAGCCACGCTCAAATAAAAATACTTTCCAGCCTGCTGCTGACCTTTCTGTTTTAGCCTATGGCCAAGGTCACTCTGTAGCAGTGGTCTCAATTGAACTACAACAAGATTAATCCAAAATCTCTAATCAAAGGAATAGGCAGATGTTTGGGTCAGATTCCCTGGAGTAAATCAGGCACCATACCAGGGACACTAGGAGTTATACCTGTGGTAAGACATGGTAGAAAGTTGCCTCCATCTGAATGCTTGGTTATTTCTTCCGAAACTGGAGAGCTTGATCATAGTTTCAACCACTATTCAGGGTCAGTGTTTGGGTGAGCACTGACGGCAAGGAAGAAATATATATTTCAGAGAGCTATACCATAATGATAAAACTTTATTATTATTTTATTTTCTACCAAGAACAAATGCCTCTTTTCTCCTGCAGTGGTCCCTCAAAGCCCCAGCCTGTATCTTGAAATTTCCTAGTGACCTTCTCATCTATATCTAGACCCAAAATTTTGGCAGACTTTGGGTGCAGGAGATCTTATTCTCCTGTATGCTCCTGTGCTAACAAAGAACCACATTGATCCCAAGAGGTCCATTGAAGACCCTCCATTTGGAATATGGGAAGTGGTTCAAGGTGGTTGCTGCTGCTAAAAATAGTGGCTCGAGCTGATACAGCTGGTTCCCTTTAGCGGTTAGTTCACATAAGTGTGTGAAAGCGTTTCTGCTTTTCAGCCAAGGCATTTAATTGAAATCTTAAGACAATGACTCATATTAGCAGGTTCAACCCCTGCTTTTGGCCCAACGATGGCTGTTTTCCAGCCAAATCTGCTGTGGACTTTTGTGGAGACTTTCTATTTACTCTTTTGTTTTCAGGCCACCCAAAGAAAGAGAAGCAACAAAAGGATTTGGTGCAGAGACAGCCCAGCACAAAGAAGCAGCTAATGTTCCTCTCCCCATCTGAATTCCAGTGTCACTGGATCTCCTGAAGAACTAAAATGCATTATTAAGTTTTAACATCGTATTTTCCAAGAAAGGTCACTTTGTGTCAGTTCTGACTGCTACATCACTTTCTTGAAAATGCCATTGTGGTCTGAGATTTATTATCCTTATGATAACAACATGCTCATTTTTTTTCCATTTTGACAGTTTTTTTACTTTTTTCATTAGGCCTAGTATGACCAGAATTGAGTTGATCTGCTGGGCAGATTATTGTTTCTCTTGAACGAGCATTGCTATTTGTCCCTTTCTCTCCACTACTTTGGCCCATGACATTTTGAGGGGAAAGGAAGGAGGCAATGAGAGGTTGCATCTTGAAGAATTTCACCCTGGCGGAAAATAATAATGATTTAAAATAAATATACTCTCTGAGATATCACATTACCCAGCCAAGCTCATGTACGGTGGAGATAAAATGGCTTTTTTAGAACTAATTTTTCTTTCCCCACCAGCTGAATGGAATATCAAAGTACAGAATTGAAAGTAACTGTTAGAAAAAAGGTTATACACAATACTATCAACAGAAAGGAGCTCAAAATTAAATGGAAATTATTACCAGAGAACTCATTTCCTTTGCTGCTGGGAAGCTAACAACAATAATAAATAAGAATTTAGAAGTGAAAGCTGAGATTCTCCCTTTGATGTCTGAATATTTTCTGGTTAACGTATTTTAAAATAAAGGGCCACATCACAAATTAAATGTAATGCTTAATTTTTATTTTCTCTCCACTCAAACAACATGTTTTCTTCTAGGTGATTATTAAAATAATGGTTCACCTCCCCAGCTGCTCTATATTGGCAGGTTTTTGTTTAGGCAGTGGAGCAGCACAGGTTGAGTGATAGCTGGGTCCCAGATAGATAGAAACCAGTTACCTCTTGGAACAGAGATTAAGGTCTGTTTTTTTTTTTTTTTTTTTTTTAATTTAGCATGTGAAAATGTAAAATGAGAAAGAGTCTGTGCCCTTAAGCATTCCTGTAGGCTCGTTTTAACTGAGCATCTCCTATGATAATCAAATTATTTAGCCATGCTTTCAACTCAGTTAAGCTTTGGAGGCAACATCGTTGCTTTGACGAGAAATCTCAGGTTAAGTGATTGACCATGCTCCAGAATATCCATTACAGTGGGGTCCTGGATGGCTTTAAAGACCAGTACATCACTCACTACCCACGGTCATGCTTGGGTGCAGTTGCAGGTTGAGCTGCACTGAAGCTGGAGAGCCCAAGCACACCCACCATGTTAGCAGGGACCCAGGCTCTGTTCAGGCAGGGCACATATGGGCAGAGTCTTGCTAGATTCCAACCCACCGATGGCTGTCCCTGCACCTTGCCAAATACTCCTAAAATGGCTTTAGCTTCTTTATGGCAGTGGACTGTGGGAAATGTCTGTGGCTTAGTAGCTGGGGCTTTCTAAGCTAAGCTTCAGGCAGACTGCAACTGGGATATATCCAGCCACATAGACATGCAGGAGCTTTTTGGTTTGAAGTGATGAAGACCTATATCATAAATCTGGTCTTCAACTGGAGTGCGGAATAGAAGAAAGCAAATGTCACTCGTGTCTTCAAGGAGGGCAAGAAGGAGGCTAAGGTGTCTCCAGGCTGGTAAGCTCACCTCTGTCCCTGAGAAGTTGATGGAGAAAATCTGCTGGGATGCAATTTCCAACCTTGTTAAGGACAAGAAGGTGATTAGGAGTGATTGGTATGGATTTATGAAAAGGTAATCATGTCTGACCAACCTGCATAAAAGCCTTCTATAATGAAATTATTAGATTGGTGAAAGAGAGAGCAGTTGATGCTCTTTATCGTGAGTTTAGCAAGGCTTTCGACACAGTCCATAAACTGATGAAGTCTATAGACTAGCTAGGTGGATGGTAAGGTGGACCAGCTCCTTGACTGTTCCTAACTCTAGTTACCAAACCAGGGTGCCACAACAGAGACCTGAGTACCATGACACTCACAACACATTCATTCAACACCGGTCTTGGGAGAACCAAGCCTCATTCACAGCCAGCTGAGATATTTCTATATTATCCGTATTTATTCAACAGCACTACTATATCTACCTGAGAGTAAGGCCCTACTGAGCCCCAGAGTGATGTACAAGGTGACTCACAAGTACACATTGAGCAGGTCTTGCCTACTTTTATAGAAAGTGAAGGGAGAGAAAGTTCCGTGGACAGCTCTGGGTATCTCTGAGGATGGGATGAATCGTAGTCTTAAACTCTTTCCACTGATAATAGAGGATGATTACCTTGGATGAAGCTAGTTAAATTTTAATGAACTTTAAAAAGTCAAAGCCTAGCAAGATAGCTTGCACCAGTTCCCAGGAGTTATGTAGAGTAGAACTTGGAAATAATTTTATGTCTACAGGGACTCACTAGCATCTTAACCGTAGAATTGCCTTTCCCCTAAGACATCTCTCTCTGCAGAATCGTGTTGAATATTGTTGGTTCAGTTTGCTCCAACTTAACCCCACCCAGAGATAAGCTACCCCTTGCTGACCCTTTGAGGAAATCTCAAAAGGCATTAAGGGTTTCAACAAGCTTCTGCATAATTTTCATGGAGGTGGACAAAGATTTCTGGCAGAGCTTTACTTAAAATTTTAGACTTGTCAGACCCTCAGATTTAAAATGAAACTGAATGTCCTTCTGGAGATCGAAAGCAAATACAGTTCCCAAAAAGACCCTAAACACTGAGTTTTGAGCTCTTCTTGTTGCCACTGCTTTTCTGTGGGAGAAGGGAAGATGCTTGTCAGTGGGGATGGGAACGCAGTGTCCTCTGGTCCCCCTTGACAAATATGTACTGGAAGGATCAAGAATTTATTTCATAAAGTTTCTTTAGCAACTACAGAAAACAAGCTGATGACTAATTGGTGTCTCTTCTTGCAAGGTTCTTCCTTGACAGGGTCAAAACATGACGACATTGCCAGCCTCTAGGTCAGGCAGTTTCAGTAACTCGGTGCCACCAAATGTCCTACAAGCAGCCACCACACGCACACAGGTCCAGTCCACATACCACAGGGCTCAAGGTGGTTGATGCCAGCAGCTACGGATTTCCTCTGTCTGGAAGGCTAGTGGGTACCATGGCAAAGCTTATTTGTTCCTGTTTTTTTTCAGGACATGAGTCAAGGTGATGTTTTTGCAATCCAGTGGCAAAAGCAAAAAAAAAAACAAAAACAACAACAAAAAAAACCAACCACAAAACAATCGTGTGTTGAGCTGTGACATGCTGTCCCCACAACAAGATGTGACTTGGCTGGTTGAGTGCAGGTGCCTGCAATAAGGTAAACTTGGTCACCGGGCTTGATTCAGCTGAAAATGCAGAGGTGTCCATTGCTATCGGGGGTGCAATGGGGTTACCAAAGGGTAACAGGGCTGGGGGATATGCCCTGGGTTGTAGGAAAGATCCATGTTCAGTGGAAGCCCTCTGAGATACTCCAGGGTGTCTCAGTGATGTTTGATGTCTAAAGGTAAGCAGTTAAGCTGCATTCCTATGCCACAGAGAGATGAGTTAAATTATCTGATTTCGGACCTGAATCCAGATTCAGGACAGAAATACCTGGATTTCTGGGGGGTAATGTGAAGGCAGGAGTGCCTGCTCTGCGTCACCCAGGGGGTCAGACTAGAGCCATTCATCTGCTCTAGTCTCAGGCTCCCCCACCCTTTGAAATCTCTGGAAATCTTGTGCTTCAGGTACAAAGGCAACTCTAGGACGGTACCGGTGGCTTTGAAGAAAATCAGCAGAGCTGTAATTGAACCATTAAATGAAGGAAAGTGTTGCACAAGATTATACCAACCTGGATCCCTCCCTTCTTCCTTCCTTTCCTTTTCTGGGCTTGTTTCATCTTCCACAACTCAATGAAGTTTTTTCTTTATTTCACTTTCCTTTTATTTTTCCATTATTTCACGGCTTATGTATATAAATATTAAGGTAATATAGAGGATAAAGGACTCCATCATGCCTGTTACCAAACAGTAAACTGGATGCCAGCATGTCAGGTACAGTAGCTGAGCTCTGCAGGACTACTGGCTTGCAACCAGTGCCCGTTACAGAAGGGCCAGAAATACATAGATTCCTGTATTTCCTCAGCTCTGCATGGGCTGTCTTGGCTGCTGTGACACAGCAAAGATAAAACTTGGCAAGCAGGGAAGGTAGAAAAGCTTCCTGTGGTCTGCACTGAGACCTCAACTGGCTTCAAGGCAGGCTTTGGGCCACATATTGATTATGATCATGTGCTAGCTGAGCTGACATCTCTTGGAGTGAGAGAGCAGTTTAGATCCCAGCTGTGATCTCTCTCTTGGGTTTTAAGTGCCTAAGGTACAAATAGAACAGTAAAGGGAGGAGCACACCCAGCTGAAGTGCCCACTCTGTGCATTTGCCAAGTGAAGCAGCAAGACTGGGGAAGAAGCAGTTGCGTGGTGAGGACTCCCAAAACTTGTGCCGATGCAAGTAGTTGCTGGAGGTCAAACCGTGATGTTTGCAGGTGCCATACTCCCACAGCACTGCTGTGATCCCATGGGGCTCCAGAAGAGGACTGAGCCTTCAGCAGATAAATAATCAAACCTGACAAATCCCATTTACTATGGCATAAAATGAACATTTTACAGAGGAGAGGAAATACAAAAAAAAAAGAAGAAAAGACAAGATGGGTACGGAGGTGCCAGGTTTAGCCAAGGCAAAGGAGCATCAATGTGAGTACCTGGGCTCCTGCTCATTTCCGTGAAGGTGTCTGGCTTTCAGCCCTCACCAGCTCCTATCTCTCAGTCGCTGCCACCACAGGAAAATGCTTGCTGCTTACCACGTCACTCTTCGCACACCACAGGCGCACCGGTGACACACACAGCACGCACGTTTGTGGTGGCTCGTACCCATCTCTCCCCATCTCCCTTCCCCCATCCTTAATGGGTTTCTTTGGTTTTCAAGCTGAAGACACCTTGCAGAAAGAAGCAGGCACCTCTTCTTGTGGTTTGCATCAAAAGCCCCACAGTAAGCCAAACACTACGTCTGCCCTAGCAGTTACTCAAACGTGCACCCTTACAAGTCACTTGTGTGTTTGACTGCTCTAGCTACACGCTACAGGGCTGCTTTAGTCCTGTCTCTGGTCAGAGAGATGTTAAACCCCATTGATCTTGAGTTATTTAACCACAAGAGGTGATTCAGCACCCTCCTTCCTTAGTCTATGTTCTTGGGGTGTCCCTGCATTGGTGTCAAGCACAAACCGTGGTGCCATTGCAAAGAAAATATCCTCAACAGTCATTCAGAGTGGGATATGGCCAAACTGTCTTCAAATTATTATAAATGCAACCTCAGGCCATCCAGGCTCCATTCACAGCATGTGGACAGAGTTGGGTCCTCCAAGAAGTTGGCTGATCCAGCCTCATTCGTGTCAAAGGTGGATGTCCTGAATCACCCTCTAGTCGTAACGACCTCTATGTATCGGACTCTGCAACCCCTTGGAGACACCAGACCCCATTTACAGCCACATCACCTTCTGGTAGTGAAAAGGAGCATTTTACTCTCTTCTTGGATATCTTTGCACAGCGCCAAATCCTTGTTTTAGATACTGATCTGTGGAGTAGTTACGGTTGTTCAAATTTTATGGGTTGAAATTCCTATGGGGAACATCCCCCAGAAAGCGCAGAGCCATTTTAACGGCTTTTCTAAGCATCTCTGTTCTTCATCCCTATTTAATCACTCCAGTGCCCATTTTCCAATTGTACACAACATTTTATTAAACTGTACACGTTTAAAAAATTCATGTTAATTCATGTTAACTGTCCTAATTAAACATGATGACCAGCTGCACAAACCGTGAGCACAGATGCCCTCCTTGTTTCATACAGCACAAACAACGATTCCATGAGAGCCACTGGACTGAAACCTTTTTCAGGGCGTTCTGCTTTTCTTGTCGATGTCAGGCACTTCTGCTCTTGGTCCTGCAGGATTTGGTGACTGCAGCCCCTGACAGCAGTATCCCAGTGCTTCCTGCAAGGCTGTGTTCATCCTGTTGGGATGTCCAGGTTGACAGCCTGGTCCAGCAGAGCCAGAAAGGTACCTCTGAAGGAAATTTGATTTAGGGATGAGTCATCTTCTAGAGTTTCTCTTCTCCATGGACTGGAGGGATTCCTGCAATGAAGCTCCAAATGTATACACTTCAGTTAGAGCCTAACACCAGCTGGGGTGACCTCCTAAGTCTAAGCTATTACAAAATCCTCTGTTTGGGCTTTGACTTAACCTTGACCCGGTATTTAACTGGTGTCTCAGCTCTACATCTCTTCAACCTCGGAAAACAGTGCATCTTTATTTAAAAGGATCCCATGATGTAAAGAATCACAAAAAAGTTGTTTTTTTTTAACATCTACATTTCCACAGACTGCAAAGGGATAGAATACACAGCAAGATGTCAGGAGGTGAAGGAGAGGACCACCCTCACCTGATGTGCTGTCCTGCCCTGCAACCATTGGGTGCAGCTTGTTGAACTACGTCTGTGATGCGTGCCAATGAGTTGGGACATCATTTAGAGCACCAGAAGGCATACCAGCCTTTACAAGGACTGATTACTACCTTTCAAGTAAAATATGCCAGTGCTGTGACTGGAGGGCCAGTTTTATGACGCTTAAATGATGATTTGAGGAAACCTCTTCCACCTTCCTCACGCATTTTTAGGATAAAACTCCAGAAAGCCTGGTCCAGATTTTGCTCTGACCCTAGTGTGTTCGAGGAGAGTTAGAGCTTCAGAACAGGGGCTCTAGGGGCTTTCTGATGGACTGCAACTTCCCATCCTTCCTGATAAAGTACTAAGTATAAACCAGTGGTTTTCTATATCGATCTTGACACTTGCCATGACAATGATCCTCCTTCAAGGTTGAATTTAGCTCCAGGGCCTCCGACTGAGATGTACGAATGCTGGAATGGGCACTTAGAAAGTCTCTTTGTCCCAGTGGAGCAAGTTTAATCCTAACACCTGGGAGAATTACTTTTAAAGTGTGTAGGGACATTGCTTCTTCAAAACTCCTGTGCACACATGCACAGTTCTGGACATGTACAAGTGGAGGTTACCAAAGCACCTGGCCTGAAGTCTTCCCAGATGCCCTCAGGCCTTGAGCAACACCACTTGTCCTTCCGAAGGAGGTGGGCTGAGGTCAGAATTGCAGAAATGGGCACTGACACCAGAAGAAGCTCAAGTATACTTGCTTTTTTCTTACAGAGAAACCCAACAGCTGTGTGTACACGTAGGGGAAACAGGTTTTGTCACTTTCTCATTTTCAGATGCTCTCAACCTCAAGAACATTGGGAAAAGAGAGACCAAAAGACACCACGAAGAAACTTCATCATTAGTGAAGAGTGGCTGGTGTCTGCTATGGACTGGAACAGCTGGAAGCCTCCAGGCATGGTTCAGACTTTCACTGAGGTGTTTTGTTGATGGGTGCTTGATAAAAATAACCATGCAGAGTCTTCGGTTGACAAAGTGTTACTCAAACCATTACAGAGAATCCCTTCAGTAAGGCAGATCTCAGGAAAATATTTTCTCCATTTTAGGGTTCACGAAAGAAAAGTTGCTGAACATATTTTGGTCCATGCTGTTAATCAGTGCTCTGTCGGCACAGGACAGTCTGGGTTTTTCATTTAGAAATTCCTTGTCGAAGTTGCTACAGTCACTTGGAGATTTCTTCAAGAAAAGAAAAAAAAAATATGTCAAACCACTAATATTCAGATCATCATTACAATGGTACTGGTCCTATCAGGATTCCTATGGGGTCAGCTCAACTAGTTAGGAGCCAGCTCAGCTCATGCAGGGAACCCACAACACATTTGCTCTCAGCCTTTTGCACAATGATTAGTTACTCCAGCCCAAATGACACACATTAACGTGTCAAACTGCAGTGAACTTTTCTCTGAGCTCTTAATATCCAGCAACCAGTGCTAATCACTTGCTTATTACCATCCAATTGAAGTAGTAATGGGAATAAATATTATATAGGAGGTAATGAGCTATGTTCCATTAATTGTGCCAGGCAGGGATGTTACAGCTTTGTAACACAGGGGACTGGACCCAGCAATTAAATAACACTTGTGAAGGACTTTAAAATGAGAGCATGATGCACTTGTCAAATTCAATTATATTATTGCGATTAATAGAACCTTAACCATTTAATAGGACTGTTATTAATAGTCAGGACTATCCTCACTTAGCCGACCACCTGGTTACCTGAACTGCTTTTCCTTCTTTACCTTCTGCAGTGCAGTGAAAGATAACTCCTACAGAATGGGTTCTGTGGTTAAGGGAAGGTGTTTTAAGTGGCCTCCAGACCCTCGCTATGGTAATTGAGAAAGTGATGAGTAATTTATAGTTTCTGAAGTGTGGGCATGCCAGACCTGGGCTTATAGCCATCAGAAAGTAGTAGTCATGATGACCACATTAGGCAACCCAGACAACTGATGTACATAGTTCAGAATTATCTTCCCGACGACTGTACAATGAGTGACACTGTGGTAGATCCAAATTACAGATGGTTTCAGCTGCTGTGATGTACACAACATACCAGACAGCCTGTGAACAATTTAATTTGCATTTGGACGTTTAAGTAAGAGTCAACACCTTCACTCTGACTGCCCAAGACCAAGATCCTCCATCTACTTTTAAACAGAGAGACTGCATGTGAGGAGCAACTCCAGAAGATAGCCCTGAAAGTTTGAGGGAGTTTTGAAGGCCTTCATTTGGTGCCTAAAACTATTAGTTCCAGTGTGAAGCAGACATTTATCTACCTTCAAAATACTGACTCTGTGAATCTAAACAGGATTTGAGGTTTCTGACATTAAAGACCTAGGTCTGAAGATTTTGGACAGTGCCCCTTAAATAGATGGGTTTATAACATTACTGTGGGTCCTGGCTTTGGTACATTGCTAACATGTGCTGGAGAATTTAAATATTTGGAGAGTGAATGATTCTGGAGAGAAAGACATGAGATGGTTGGAATTGAAAGAAGATGCATCCTTACCACTCTCGGTTTGAAAGGAGGCTCCATCCTTCTTTCTTCTAAAGCTTCCCAGTTTATTTCCCGGAAAAAGGCATGCTGGCGGATGTTTCCTCTTGCTCCCAGCCTCCTCTCAGGTTCTCTTACAAAAAGCTAGAATGTTCAAGAAAGAGAAATACTTTAGTCTTTTATCAATAACAGGGTATCAATTAAGACAGTCCTACCAGACAGGGTTTCAGACTTCAAACTGGAGTGTGGTCGGTGAGAGTGTGAAGACTCTTCTACCTTACTAAATTTCTGATCGGGGAGCCAGTTCGGATTCTTAGGCTAACATACTAAAACTGAGAGACCTTGGCCATATTCTTCCTTTGCAGAAGAGAGAGGACAATTTGCTACAGCAGCAACAACGTATGTGTCTGACCATGCAAACATGCTTATGACTTGGGTCAGGTGTGTTTTAAGGTCCACGTGACTCTTTCTGGTTCTAACATACTAAATTTGTTTCTGTGAACAACAGCTGAAGATGCACAAATCAAAGATGAGAGTTCTGGCAAAAAGACTTCTGTTTGATGTGTGATAATACTTACCTTCACCAAAATGTCCTTTGCATCCTTGTCAAGCCAGCGAGGGTAGAACGGGTTATCCATACGGATAGACTGGAAAAGCTCCTCTTCATCTTGGCCATGGAAAGGAGACTGGCCAATAAGCATCTCATACAGGAGGACGCCGAAGGACCACCAGTCAACAGATGTGTTGTACTTCTGCCCCAGCAATATCTGCCCAAAGAGAGGAGTGGCGAAGACAGACGCTGATGTTAGTATTTCAGCTTCAGAAGGGTGGCCAGACCCTGACCTTTCAACAGTCATTTTGCACTGAGTGGGGTAGCAAAGGTGCTTCCCTCTGCCCACAGCACGAGCCAGAACATTGGCTATGGTTGAGGGAGCTCCAAATCACAGCCACACCTGGGTGCCAAAACTGTCCTTCTCACTACAGATAACAGGTTACATGTTCTCTAGTTACTCTTAGGTTATTTGAACAAATCCTTGACTATCAGGGAGACCTAAAACATGATCTGGTCTCCAAATTGTCCCAAGGGTTCAAATCAGGCTTGTGAATGCTGAGAAGACAAATGGTTAGGCGTCAGCATTTTGGGACTGATTTAACCTACACAAGCTAAAAAATTACAAGTTTGACAACGGAAGGGTACTTTAGGATCATCAGTCAGTGGAAATGGCGTGAATCTATCCCAGCAAAATCTGCCCCAGGAAAAGCGTGATGAATCGGTTGCTGATCTGTTCTCTTGCAACCAACTGAATTACAGGTAGAGGAATGGGAGTTTATCCTCAGCCGGTCCATCAGTTTGTGACTCTCTGTGTCAGCTATAAAGTGAAGGCTACATCCTGTGTGGGGGGGCCAGGGAGAGTCTGCGACCTCTCCTAAGAAGAGATGCAGCATTTTCCTCCCCTACGCACTTGGCCAGACACCACCAGGTTCTCAAAATTCCCCTCTGGTGAAGCAAAATTAATCTCACTTGCATTTAGGTATCTGCTATGGAGACACCTAGAGCTGAACCACTTATCACTAGCTCCTTTTATAGCCAAGGAAGAGAACTAGTCCGATCCCCTATACCATAGCTATGGTGATGGAGACAAGCCCTGGAGATGGCTTAATACCAGTGAAAACAGCTATCCAGATCAGTTCATATGAAACTGTTGATAGCTGAAAAATTACGATTTAGAGAGGTGATCTTCACTGCTGCCTCTGAGGCACAGTGGAAGCGGGTCAGTAATTTCTTGACTATTTTCATACCTTGTCTTCATTGCTTGTAAATTGCCACTTGGGCCTAGATTCATCTTATTGTCTAAAAGTTACGTGTCTTATTAATGTAGTTATCCAGAGTCTCTCTATAGTCACTGGAGGGAAAATGGTGATTTAACTGACTTACACAACTAAGATAGGATGTGATGACTTGTCTTCTGGGATGCTTGTCATTCTATAACACTATAAAGTGACATCTAATGTTTTGGTTTTATTTTCTCACATTACGTGGGAAATGCCACCTCCGACATACCTGTGGCATCTAGCAAAGCCGGACCTTAACATCAGAAGTCTAAACCCAAGCTGATTTAGTGCACTCATGACTAACACATCTGTCTCCAAAAACACCAAAAGAGGAGATGCAAAAAGGACAAAAAAGTTATTTGAATATAAGATGCAATATATACAATGTGTTTCACTCAGAGCCAAAAAGAAAAGGAATCAGCAAGACTCCTTAATATATTTCTTCTGGATCACTTATAAACACAGTCATCCCAATCTTTTCTTCTGAAAAGAAACATTACTTTTATAAGGCTTTACCTTTTAAAGTATCAAATGTCTGGAAATTGAAATTAAATGTTTTATGGCAGTCTAAGAAAGATTTATCAGCTTTGTAATTCTCTGGAAAAAATAAACTCAGCATCTCCATTTCAGGTTAAGTATTTTTTTTTGTCAAATATTTTTTGAAATAAAAAAATTTCCTGTGTACTGACTCAAAGCCCCCTTGCCTGAATGGCTGTAGACAAGGTGCTGGGTCTGTAACAAATTACAGCGCTAGCAGCTGCATTGAAATACTGACAAAAAGTCCAGTGCTCCTGCCTCTGGTGGGAGAGATGATCCATAAACTCCAGCAGTGCTTTCAATTTAAAGGTAAAATGTTTTATATGCACTTGTTGAATCTCTGAAATAAATGATGGTGCAGAAATAAAACTCTTCAGTCTTTCTATGAAGTAAAATCACAGATAATGGCTTATCACTTGGCTCTCTCATTTTTAGGATTGTAAAATATGTATTTTTTAAATAAAAGCATACTGAAGTGGAATAAAAGACAATTGCAGCTTGATTGCAGAGCACACTTACACCTGCTCTTAGGCAATACAAATTGAATTGATTTGACGATACCAGCCCTTGTGTCAGCAGTGATGTAACCTAGATCAGAATCGAGCTCTCGGTGCACAGTAAAAGATCAATGAATTATAGTGGAATTATAGCTTTAAAAGCCATTTGGAAAGTACCGATATTCATCATGAAAACACTAAGATCAGGAAATGGGATCTTGAAAGGCAAATAAATGGATTTCAGAGTGACGTCAGACTTGATGCATGGATGACTTGTAGGTTCTTGTCTGAGCTGAAAAATGTTTCATTTGGCCCCAATTTGCCACCTAATTAGTCAAATCTTCTCCATAGTAAGATATATCATTGTGTGAAGTCACGAGGTTAAGGGAACTTTCTCTTTTCTGGAATCTAAAATATCTAAATTTACTAGGAGAAAAAATAAAAAGACCAAGTTTCTGTCTGGGGAAAAAAACGGAAAGAAATAAGGGAAAGGGTAAAGGATCTCGCTATGGGCAAGCTGGAGTCTGTTTTTTATTAGATGGGCCCATGGAGGACAAATTCAGCTTTTCTCCACCAGGTATCAGTAGATCTCAACTGCAGAAGGAGAACTGTTAGTATGTTTCTGCATGGAGCTTGGAGACGGTGTCCAAGCCCCAGCCTTCCTGAGTCAAGGGGACAGAGCAGGACCTTAACACAAGCTACAAGCTCTGCCTTGCCCTTGTTAGCTCAAGGACTGCCTGGTTCTGATGCAAATCCATCACCCCTAGTTTTAGAGCCTCCTTCACCAGGAGGCAACTTGTGGAGGTGTGTCCTCGATGGATGGATTCATGCAGTGACATGATGTGCTCTGGCAGTGTGCACAGCCAAGGCAGGGAAGCAGGCAGCCCAGAGCCCAGAATTGGTGAGTCAGGTCCCAGCTGTCCTCCAGACAGCAACACCTCTCCTCTGACTGCTGGCATTTAGAGGGGAAAAATCAGGATGTATGACCACTCTCATGTTATAAATATCTCCATCACTTTTACAAGCAGGTATTGGTTGTTCTTTATCCAGAAAGACCTTCAAGCCTGTGCTCAGTTTTAAGGTTATGCCTCTGATGGCAGAGCCTTTTCAGAGCATATTGTGCCTTATTCAGCTCTGTGAGGATTCTCATGATGCAGGCTGTGTTTGCAACCAGCTAAGAACGTGTCTGAGTAGGAGAGAAGTCCAAGTTTGTTGGTGCCATCCCTGTTCAAGCACCAGAGCATAACCCAGCAGGAAGGTGAACCCCAGCCTCTGCTTTGTTGCAGATTCAGCCTATCAATCAATCAATGAGAAGGTAGAATCAGCTCCAGGCGGGCACCTTTCTCTATTGTCTCTCTTAGATTGTGATGAACATCTTCCCTTAGAAGTGCCCCAAGCTCCTTACCAGCTATCAAGGAGCATGTACAGCCATGGAAGCCTAATGCTAGCCAGCTAGGGAACACGCTTCCCATTCGTCATGATGTTTCTGTCCCTAAATTGCAGGACCTACCTCTTGGAGCTTCTTCTGCCATGGTCCAAACTGGATTTACATTAAGTATTCTGTTCCTTCCTTAAACCAAGCACCATTTGCACAAAAAATGAATTAGCCACAAAAATATGCAATACCAGACAGAAGACTCTGAGCCAAACTGAAATCCAGTTTCCAGCCTGGAACTGCTCAAACGCAGGTTATTACTCTTTGCACCCTCCACCACCGACATACAGCCATGTCTTAAGACACGTTCTCTGTCCCACAGCAGTTTGCTGACCTCCTTGGACCCCACACCTACCTCAGGAGCAATATAGTCAGGAGTCCCACAGAAAGTACTTGTCTTCGCATCTCCAAACATGTTCTCCTTGCACATCCCAAAGTCAGCAATTTTGATGTGCCCTTCGTTGTCCAAGAGGACGTTGTCTAGCTTCAAGTCTCTGTGGAGGAAGACAAGGAAACCCATCCTTTAAAGCATTACAGAGCCACACAGGTTACTTCAGCAGGTCACACATATTAACGTGCTTTCTGCCTCATGTTGCAATTACAAAAGAAGGCTGAGGGTTGAATGAGGAGCTGCTGTCTTGGTCTTCGACATCGCTCTTCCTCATTCCTCTCTACCAACACTGATTCATTTGCTGGAGAAGACTTTACCCAAGACGTCTTCTAAAAGCTGCCTCCTTCCAGGATGCAGAACAATGAAGCTAAAAAGGGCTTTGTGCCAGCTGGTGCTTGTGCCCTAACACAGCCTGGAGAAGGTGAGCAAGAAGGGATCAGCTCATGCTCGCTTTCTCTTTCCCTGGGAGGCTCAATACTCTCTTTGAAGCTGTTGCCAGCTCTCCCTCCCAGTGCAGGCTCTACAAATGTCGGAAGAGGGAAGGAGCCACAAGCCCTGCATGGTTTGTAGAGGGTCAGAACAATCCCAGAGATCAGCAGAACACCCACCACCTTTTCACTGCTGGGCTGTTCTATCTGAGCCCTGGGGATTTAAAAAGCCCTTCACACACAGCTGCCAAACTGGTGTCAAGAGTTTTCAGGCTCTGAGCTACTGTGGGAAGCAAAGAGCCCAGGGAGAGACAAAAAAAAGAAATGCACAGAGAAGGAAATAAAAGCAACAGGGCTGATGAGTCATGGCCATTGACAGAGAAGAAAGAGGTCCTCCCGTGGGAACAACCTCTGAAAGGAGAGACAGGCATGTAAAGAAAGAAATAAAAAGGCAGAAAGAAAGGAAGGCTGGCATGGCTTCTGAGTTAACTTTTTATATCTTACCTAAAAGTTTTGCTTGTCACTGAAATAATGACTCAGGGAGACGTTTGGATCAGTGATGCTGCACTTCACCTGGGATGTAGGTAGAATCTGGGGTGTCTCAGAGCACCCAAATTCCTACACTGCCTATCCTGTGCTGTCAATCTCCTTCTCATGGCTCCCAAAGCGCCCAGCCACAACATTTGCTTGTGCCCACAGCTGAGGATACAATTGGTCTTTTCCAGCCCCTGCTGATTCACACCCTACACACATTTTCCATGGCTGCTATATAGCTACCTTCCCAGTGACAACTGGTTTACAACGTGTTTTTTTCAGAAATGGCTTTGACTCCCTCAAAGAAGGTAATTTCTAACGCATGATGCTCCTGAGATGATCGCCTACAATGGCAGGAAAGATGGCTGTTCAGTCTCTCTCTGTGCAAAACTCCTCTTCTTGCTTCAGCCAGGTCCCAGTTAGGGTGGGGGACCTCGTAGTGTCTACACACTAAATCGTTGTCATGGGGCAATTGTTTGTTGCTGCTAGAATATGGCCCAAGAAAAAGTGGGAGTCATCAATCAAAAAAAAATATAGAGACAACCGAGACATTTGCCTTCCAAGCGGCAGACACACATGTTGTCACAATTTCCAGCTGGAATGACTTATTTTAGTTACACCATCGAGATCAATCTCTAGCTGCCAGCACTGCTTTTATTCATCTGGTAGATCGAAGCAAAACAAAAAACCTATCACCTACAGTTTGCTTTCATTATTTTGATGAGTCTCAAACTTATTGGCTCCAGGGAATGGAGTTTCTGCCAAAAACGCCTCGGCTCATTCATTAAAATTTAAGCCAACGTTTCCAAATGTGGGTGCATGAGACAGAACAGCTGGATTCATTATTCTTACTACATTGCAAGTGATACAGTTTCAGAAATGATTTCTCCTCACTTTCCTAAGTGCTTAGTTAGCTCTGACTGAGATACGGATGGCTGTGCATTTTCATCTGTCCTCATTGTCACTGTCTTCAGTGAAAAAAGGAAAAAAGAGCAGGACTGGTTACAACCTTTTATCTCAAAGCTTGACACCCAAAGCCATGCTGCACTGACTCCTGGGAATGAGCTATTTCTTCCTATCACCATTCCACCCAACGTCTAGCTATCCCAATTTGCCCACATTTCCCAGGGCTCCGGACTTGAAGCATCTTTCTCCAGGGTCCCAAACCCTGACACACTACTGCTGAAGCAATTCCAAATAAAATTGTGACTTACAAACAAAATATCAGCATTAACAATCCTGCCACAAACTCACAATGATGTCCTGGAGATATTTTTAATCTACTTTTCTGAGAAGTCTGAGTAAAAAGGACAGACACAGCTAAGTGATTTGGGCACTTCGGAAAATATTTCCCTTCAGCCATCCAAAACAATAATCAGAGCCAGAAACTTGCTGACACCCCAGAGATCATCTTCGCTTCATGCCATTGATATTGATCTCATGTTTATGCAATCACCATCACTGGTCAATAAAGACTATAAATGGCTCCCATGTGAGTACTAATAATGAGTAATAAGGTGAGTTTGTACGAATCAAATCTTGCATTTTAATAGGAGAGTGGATTGTGAACAAGCCATTCACTTTTAGCATTTGTTCTAACATTGACACTACACGATAAACATTAAAATAAGCTCATTTTGATTTCAGCAAGCATCGTTGCTTCAGTGAGCTTTCTCCTTTGTTTGTGACAGGCTATTTGCTTCCCGCTTCTACAGAAGGCTGCAATGTAGTAACTAACTTTTGCCATGAAGATGAGCTGGACTAGAGCTTCCCAGAAGTTCAGTTCCTCCTTTCAGCCAAAGAACAGAACCACAGAATGGTTTGGGTTGGAAGGGACCTTAAAGATCATCGAGTTCCACCCCCTGCCATGGGCAGGGACACCTCCCACTAGCCCAGGTTGCTCAAAACCTCATCCAACCTGGCCTTGAACCCCTCCAGGGCTGGGGCATCCACAGCTTCTCCGGCCAACCTGGGCCAGTGTCTCACCTCCCACCATGGAAAAGCAGACTCTGGCCTGATTTCTGCAGCCTTTCTTGCTCCCATCTTGTCTCTGTCCTTTTATATAGGTCTGAAGCACAGCACAAAGCATCCGTGCATAACTGTGAAGCTCCCAGGGAAGTCAAGCAGAAGCTGGAATGGGCAGTTTTGTAGTAGAGGACTTCTCCTCCACGAGATTTGATAGACTGTGGACTAAGTTCATACCAGGAACTTTGGGAGAGGACTCTCCTGCCTGAGTGCAGCTGCCTGCAGTGTCCCATCTAGTCCCCATCAGCTCCTCATTGAACCCACTGGTAGAAATGGGCACACACAGGTTTGATCACCCTAGAAAAGCCCACTCTTCTTCACTTACTACAAAAAGACCTTGGGTGGCTAGCTCGAATTCATGATAGTAGGTGAGATGATGTCCATCTCCCCATGGAACTGTGCACAGCAGACTTGTTAATAACCCAAAAACTAAGGTATATCCTTGTCTCCCTGCTGTTGTTAATTGAGCTGAGCTTGTCACCACTGTCCCAGGGTAACCAGCACAGCAGACATAACAAATTTCTCTTGGCTAGCTTGTCCTCATATACCATCACACATTGAAAGGTCAAAGTGGGTGCCTATGCTGGGTGCTGTATGAATGGCTCAGTGTTAACGCATCAAAGGATGTGTCTTAATGTTAATAGTACTGGATGCTCAAAAAGGGCTCAAAACTGCCTTTTCTATGCTACTTCTTCAAAATAAAACAGTCAGACTCCGTAAAAATGAAATTTGCTTATAAATGCAACACCAGTAAGTACATCCAAGCAACAGTCTCAGTTTCCATCAGTGTTTGCAGGGAAAGCAGAAAAGGTTTAGCATATTAGACACTAAAGAGCAAAATTACCTGTATATTATGCCCTTGGAATGGAGGAACTGGAGCCCGCATATGATTTCAGCAGCATAAAACCTGAGTGACAGAAAACACAAGTTAGAACAAATGCTTCCCAACAGGCGCTTTCAGCTAGACCCAAAGAGATGGAAACTTTGTCTCCACAGGAGCCAAAATGTCAATAAGCTCCCAGAAGGCTTGGAGAGTCTCCAGGAGGCTTGGGTTGACTAGTTTTTACAGGTAACTGACGGATGACGGGAGATTCCCAAAACCATGCCACATGGCTAGCAGCCCAACTCCCACTGAAACGACTTTGCGGAGTTGTGGGGATTTGGAGCCTACTCATCTTTGGGGATTTGGAAGCCACACTAACATGGCTAGCTGGATGTTTTTTATATGTAACCAGCTCTGGGGACATGGACATGTCCATCAGTGCCCAAGGATGCTGTGGAGCAAAAAACCACCACCCAGATCGTGTTGCCTACCCTGCCTCGTCTCAAGATATGGTCCCTGTCTCAAGGAAGGCAGAACAGATGGTGTCTGTGCCTCTCCCTTGTCTACATATTTAAAGTAAATAATTGACTTATAGTGATGCTCCAGACTGTAAACTGCAAATTACAGTTAATGCCTCAGATCTCAGAAGAGCAGCTATAACTTATCGTGTTCAGTAGCTGCTGCACAAACAGAGGAGCGGTCCCAGTAATGGGACAGGCAGGCGGGCATCTGGGTTTGGGGACCACAGACAGGGTCCTTGGCTTGTCAAACAGCTCGGATTTATGACTTGCTTTTGAAATTTTAATCCAAGATATGACCTAGCTAGCATCTTGGTGGCCTTTCTCTGGAGTCTTTTCAAGTTTGAGATCTTTGTTCTGCCTAAAGGACAATGCCACATCCTGCTGCAAAGAGACATCATAAGGCTGAAGCACCATCGCCCAGTGAAGGTGTTCTCCCAGAAGGGAATGTAACCGCGGGATCATATGCCCCTCCAGTGTTGTACAGCTCTGCTCCCTCAGTCTTCAACGCATTGCCCCTTAATTCTGAACATTCAAATGCTTTTGAAAAAAATCATCAAATTAAACATTGATTTAAATGAGAGCTTTATTTTTTTTTTAATTATTAAATACAAATTAATTCCCATAGTGGTTTCAATATTGACTTTTAAAATACCTTTTGCTTGCAGAAGGATTAAAAGTGCCTTTCATTTATTCTATTTACTTTAATCAAAATAAAATAATTTTTTAACTCCCGGTTGGTGCATTAATTTTTTTATTTAAATTTACCTTTTGCACTTTTGATAGGTTTTATCTCTTCCCCCTCCCCTTAGAACTTAAAGGGAAAAAGGGAAAATCCCATTACTTCTGAACAAACAACAGCTTCACCTCTGATCCCTGGACCAGGAACTCCATTTAAGCAGGTCCTGCAGCTTGGCTACAGGACTCCCAGTGTTGTAAAGAATAAGATATTTAGTTCCACAGACGGCTGAAAACACATCTGTGGGATTTCTTTGATGGTGGTAAATCTGGGGTGCAGGTTGGGTCCACAATGTCATTTCTGGGGCCTCCAATGATGGGCTGAGCAAGAACTCAATGAGTACAACAAAGAGTAACCCCGGGGCTGCTGTAATTCACCTGTGGGTAGCTTTAAAATGACCCTCAGCTATGGGCCATGTAAATAAGGTCTTAGGCACACTTAGGGCTGTTTACGGACAGTGGAGGCACTTCCAGAAGATCTCAGGTGGATTGAATGGTCCCTCTGGAGTCCCTCTCTGAGAGACTGCAGTCCTAGGAGGGAGACTCACCCAGCAAGCAGGACAGCCTAAGAGATATCTTCTATCCAGCTCAGCTCTCAGTTCTGAACAAACGTTTTTAGGACTATGATGAGGTTTGCATGAAATACAGGAGCCAGGTTACAGGCTGGAAGGAGGTCACTGGTTTGCAGGCTAGAGAACAAGCCTGCAGGCAGATGCAATGCTGACGAAAGCGTAGCAGCGTCTGTAACGCTTCCAGACAGAAATAGTTCCCCTGGTTGACCAAAAATGCAAAGCAAGGTCACGTCTCACTGCAATCAGCTGTCTGGATGGGCTCTAAAAAGCATTCTGTGGGATGGGAAAGAGGACAGGAGGAGGAAGTGACTTGTTTCAAGACCATCATTGAGGCAGGGTGATGACCTGCATGTCTCTTTTGTCCAGTTTGGAGAGAGCTGGGATGTGGAGTGATTCTGCTTCCAGCACAAGAATTATCCCCATTTTACAGCTGGACAAGGTGCAGAGAGGTCAAATTATTTACCCAGGGTTTTCTCTACAGGACAGCAGCAGAGCTGAGAATAAAATCATGATCCCTGGCGTCTGCAGCTGCTGCCTTTGCTTCTGCCATGTGTGTGACCTGCAAGCCAAAAGGTAATAATAGCATCTTACGTTGCTCTGGGAAGGTCGAACTTATGACAACTCTGGATATGGAACATGAGGTCTCCTCCATTGAGGTATTCCATCACAAAAAAGAGGTTTTCCTAGAGAATGAGACAAGAGGACAATAAGAGGTGGGGAAAGGCGAGATGAAAGTAAAAAGAAAAAAAAAAACAAAAAAAACCCCAAACACAAAAACCAACCCACCCAGAAAACACTTGAAAAGAGGAAGGAAAATATTACAGTGAGGGTTTTGGAAAGAAAGCAGTTTCTTTTTCAGATTCCTCATTTCTTCTCTTTGTTCTCTAAGCCCGTACTCACCCTCTCCGCTCTGATTTGTACAAACAGCATTAGCAAACATCGCAAACCCACTTAATAACCAGCTGGTGCGGTTGATTTTTACCAGCAGACCTCAAGGCTCACTAGAAGGGGATGAGTGACTCTACAGTGCCTGTA
>WKFP01014226.1:329504-344352 GCA_011057875.1 Pterocles orientalis
CCAGACTTTGGCCGGGGCAGCCACATTCCAGCTGCTGTATCTGTGCACTTGAGGGCAAAATGGAGAGATCAAATAGCTATAAAGTGGCAATGTTGACTCGGGATGAGATGGATGGAGATGCTTTCTGTATGTCAACAGGGCAACACTGTGCCGCTGCCCCAAACACAGAGTAGGAAAAGATCACTTGGGTTTTTGAGCCTGGCATCCATGTTTTTTTTCAGGCACTTATTGCTTTTCCATCCTGTAGGTTTTCCTTGCCTCAGCCACAGCTGGAAGCACAGTCCTCCCCTAAGTGGCCAGTAAATCCCACCTGGCTCCTGGCACGACTCCAGCTGGTCTCTTGTCTTTTTGCTGTGGTCTCATGAGGGAAGCAGACACTTCTCTCCCTGGAGTATAGCTCCCCCATAGAGCTGTGATTGTTCTGAAAATTTTGTCTTTTTAATTAAGTTTTGGTTTTCTTTGCTTTTGAACCTGGATTATTTATATTTTCCTCTGAAATCTAGTCCCCCAAAAAGGGAATTAATTCTTTTCCTCTCCAGGCAAGGATCCATGCCCAGGACATGCTGTCCTCACTGACAGTCCTGAAGGGGTTAAACATGAGTGCCTGGGCTTAGTGTCACATCGCCTACGGTGTTCCCAGACATTCCCTGTTGTAAATTTAATCTGTCTTTAAACAGGTGCCGCATCCCATGGGTTACTGGGATATACCGCAGAGGTTATATTTGTTTCTCCTGACCCTGCAGAAGCAGCAAGCCTCTTGCTGAGCAGCTCCCAACCTCACACCGAGCAGTGTTTTGTATCACTAAATCCTGGCACTGAGCAGGGATTGGGAGCATCCTAACAAAACCCTGAACAAGCAGCCTTGAGAGAGGGATGTCGCTCTGAATGTGAGCTCAGGGTTAGCAAGCATCTCTCAGGAGTGGTTTGAGTAGGTTGGACAGAGAAGACAGTCTCTTAAATTTCCTTCCATCATTTTTTTTTCTATGCCTTGTGTGTGTTTTAGTGTTATGATTGGTTGTGGCTGTACAAAAGGCTCTGGAAAGTTAACCACTTGGTGGTTCATTGCCATGAAGATGAATATATTACTTGAATGTCACTTCAGTTTTGGTTTGAGTCCTAACCAGGATTTCAGATGCTCCGTGCTGCTGCTCTGAACTGCAGCCTTCACCACCAGTGGTCCTGAATGAATTTGGAAGAGCCTGACACAATTTAACAGTAACAAAGAAGATTTCCAAAGTGATTGACACTATGTTAATTCTCCATAACCAGAGTTTCTTGAGTCAGCTCTGACCCAGGCTCGTTGCTGTAGCATTCCCCTCCACGATCCAAGAGGTTCAGATAACACCAGGGTAGGAACATCTGCACCCTGGCTGTGGATGTGGCCTTTGGATATCCTCAGCCCAGGGTACCAAGACACTGATTTTAATAGCAGGTCTCTGCATAGCCACCTCAATCAGGCTTAGATGCCATAAACCTCAAATGCACCCCACAAGTTAATGGGGGGAAGGCAGATTAAATTTCTGGAGCCACTTCCCAAGTAGTTAACCTGAAGAACTCTTCCTTTAGTACCACCTCCTGTCTAAGCTACTCCCTAACATCTGGCAGACTTAAGCACTTCACCAAGTATTCATATCTCATCAGAGCATCCTCAGCCCACGGAGGAAGGTGGCAGATCCTTGTCTTACCTTGGTCTGGAACGTACAGAAGACATGAGTCAGGAATGGGTGCTCCCAAGCTAACGAGAGCACTCTCTTCTCCACCATTGTACATTCAACATCATCATCCATCAGCACCACATCCTTCTTCAGGGCTTTCACAGCGAAATACTGGTCTGTGCTCTTCAGCTCAGCGAGGAACACCTAGGGTGGAAACAGCTGCTCAGAAAGAGCAATGATCTCCTCCCAGAGCTGGTAACAGCCATGTGAGGGTGGGAGCCGAGCTCCGGGGAATTCACTAGGGTAGACCTTAAAAACGGTGCTGTTTGACACCCAATTATGCTGTTATGACTTTGTAGACTTTGAGTTTGTTCCCCACACCCAGAATAGTTTTATGAAGCTGAACCCTGGAAAAGGATGAGAAGGTCTTGGTGACTACAAGAGCAGGGGCTACATGCCCATGTTGAGGAGGACAAGTCAGAGAGCCAAACACCCCTGATAACAGAAACCATCTTCATGCAAATGCTCATGAGATACATTTCCTGTTTGCTGACTTTAGATAAGAAAACATAGAATATTGCTTTGTCAACAGGTGAAATGCAAATGTCCTGCACCAGACCCTCAGCAGGTGTAAACTGATGCCCACCAGTATCAGATGTGACTTTCTCCCGTTCCTCCCTGTTAGTGGGATACTGGAGCAGACATGCTTGGTCCCCTGTGCTTCTGCAGGACTTCTCTGGGAAGAGCAAAACACATCCCAGAGGCGTTAGGACCTCTCTATTTTTATGGGCAGGAAAATTCAGACATAGAGCAGCAGAGAAGGGTTTTCTAGAGACCATAGAGCAAAGAAGTTTCCACTGCAAAGCAGTGCCAGTCCTGATCTTTATGCTAACAGCCTGTCGACACTGATTCCCATAGACTGAATAAACACGTAAGACTCATCAAAGAGGTCTTTGAAGTTCTCTACCAGACACTATTTACTGAGTAAGCTCGGACATGTTTTAGCCCTAACAAAACTTTTGTTTACCCTTTTGGCTACTGCTGCATTTCACTTTGTAGCACTAGACAGACAGTAGAGCCTAGAGCCTCCCTCTGTCTCTGCAGTGAATGACCAGAAACGCCAACAGTGCTGATGCTGCAGGCACCCTTTGTACCTCCATTTCTGTGCGGGGCACTGCTCTCCTGGGGAAACTGGGGACCGCAGGGTACTTGTGACTTGTGCTGTGACTTCCAGGGTGCAGGTAGGCAACGTTAGACCTCATGCAGAGGGGGCTTCCTCATGGGTTTGGACCTCAACCTCCCTGGTCCATGCAAAGCTGGAGAGAACCTTCCAGTACTGAGCTCTGCCCACCCTGTCCCCTCTATGGGGAAGTGAATCTTGCTCCAAGCAAACAAGGGCACCAGGAGAAACACCTACACAGGAAACTTGTGGGTGATGTTTGTTGCAGAAGGGCATGAAATAGCCCATCCTCTCCACACCCACAGGGTGCACTGCAGAGAGATGCAGATGTTTGCAAGCTTGGAGAGCCCACATTAGCACAGGGGGCTGAATCGAGGTACAGAATCTGCTTTCACGGGGGTATTGAGGACCTGACTAGACAAACACCTGAGCAACCTCATCTGATTAGACCTGTTTTAAGCAGCAGGTGGGATTAAATGACCTCCAGAGGTCCCTTCCTTCCAATGTAAATGTTTCTGTGGTATCTGTGCTCTTGAGTCCATGTTAGTCTGGGCTGTGGAGTTTGGAGTATTCTGGTTTAGCTCTAACCGTGATGCCTCAGCTCTGCTTCCCATGCAAAGTGTAAGACATGCCAAGTGTTTTCAAGTGTGGAAAGCCAACACAGCAAATATTTCACCAGTTTAAGAATTGGCTGCAGCAATTGCTTCAGCTCACTTAGCAGGCAAAAAGCAGCCCTTCTTTAAGGCACAGTTTCTACCTTGGAAAGATATGGGATCTGAGCAATGCAATACATAATAGTACTCATCCTCCTTATTCGCTGTGAAAATACAATGGTGAGTTCCTCTGAAATTGCTTCACGCAGCTCTGCGCTGGCACTGAATAACATGAGTCCCCTTCCAGGGGACATCTGCAAGAAGGAGGAACAATCCACAATTCATCAAGATTAATGAATCCACTGAAAACAGGTGGTTCTTGTTTCAAAAACACAAATTCTTGGCTATTGCAAAATTTGCTTTATGCTCCAGCACAGATCGGAGCTGGGAAAGAGCAGTTAGTGTTCCCAGCTGGGGACCTGCTGCTCTGGAGAGGGGATGTGATCCACGCTCAACTTTTCAGCTAATGCTTCCGCCTCCCTCCGAGCTTGCTCAGCTAAGTCGGCAGAAGCAGCTGCATGAAGGGGAACAGCGCAGAGGTCTTTCCCACCAGCTCCCTGTGGATGCCCAAGCCCCGTCAACCTGCACAGAAGGGGAAGTTACAGGTTTACTCAGCTGCTTTCTTCTCCTGTTGTGGGCAACCGTGAGACAGCAAACTAAAAGGGCAGAGGGAAGCGCAAGGAAGTTCTTTATCTTAGGTAAGGAGAAGACAAAGTTCAAGACTCAGTCATGCCAGAGCAGGGCATCTTGGAGGCATTTTTTCCTAAGTGGCCTTCAAACCACATGCTATTTAGTGCCATAATAACCAATATGCAGACCTATGCAGTGGCGTCTAGTCCCCTGATGCTTACCTTGCCAAAACTGCCCTTCCCCAGCATCTTGTGCAGGACAAAATCTTCGATCGTTAGTTTTAGCTGCACTTGGTGCTCTTCCTGCTCCTGGGACTGTCCTCCCAAGTCTGACTCTATTAGAGATTCCCCCTTTACTGTGCCCTCCACCGGAGTCTCCCAGGAGATGCCCTGTGGCTCTGCAACACACATCAAAGCATTCAAACAAACCCCTGGAAATGAGAAGAAAACCCCCAGAACACTTACAGGTATTGTGTTTAGAGTTTTAAAAGGGTATTTCAAATAAATGGAAATGTGGCGGCCACATCTACTAAGTAGATTGGCTCTGCTCCCACTTCGCTTTCTCTCTGGAGGAAATCTTACTCCAGCATAACTCCACCTTCTTCAGTGGCATTACTCCCACTTTACAAACTCCTTCATCTGTCTTGCTGTTTTCTGGCAGCAAAACATGGCCAAACCCTTCATTTCTGGCCACCTGTGTTCTTCATTCCTTCTTCCTGGTTGCTGGTATGATGTGGTTCCATTTTTTCGAGGCCTTTTCAAGACCCTTGGCAAAGCTAGCACGTGAAAATATGGGACAGCATTTTCATATTGGGTCCCTGCTCCAGATGCGAAGCTCTGATCAAGTACTCCAGCTGTCCTGGAGTGGAACTACTCAGTTTTTTCGTTACTCTATTCACTTGGATGTATGTGAACTTCTAAGAATCTCATCCCTTACTGGATTTAATCCATATACTCAAGTGCACACTTTCTGTGCTGTCCTGAATTGCTGAACAGCAAGAACACTACTCAGCAGACAAAGAGACCCAGTCTTTGTCCAGTTTCTAGAATATTAACTCCACACAGGACACTGAGAATATGCATGATAGTGGGGTCTGAGATCTCAGTTTGAGCTTTAGTTAGGGTTGGAGCTGAGGACCCACTGTTCCTTGCTAGGTTTGATGCACTTGAACTCTTCTTTTTCCCTCCCTTTTCTGGTAGATGCACTTAAAAGCTTGTGGGAGGCAGAAAAGCATTGTGTCAGTACCATCATAGGTCTGCTGCAGTTACAGCACAGTTCTTGGAGGAGTACCATGAACCATGAAGCTGGAGAGGTCCTGAAATGACCTTTTACGTGGGCCACATGGGTCTAATGAAAGATGATGACATTTTTGCTCCTAATATCCAGAGTTCTGTGACTCAAGAACAAAGCAGAAAAACAAGAGTTCTCCCCAGGAGACTAATTTTTGGTTTAGGCCACTGAGTCCCCAGTAGCTTTGTCCAAGGGGACAAAGCTGTTAATCTTCGTCTGTTAATCAATGCTTGTCCCGTATCTCTCATTCATCCTCCTAAATGTCTGCTCTTGTAGCACAGAGGGCTGTGACACCTAGATCAGCTCCCAGGTGAATGCAGTAGGGATCTGTCGATGGTTTTCAAAGGTACTGGATGTCAACCCCCACTCAAAAATATGAAAGCAGAAAGAGAATTGGCCATGGTGATCAGAATGACTCTTAATCTCCTGTTTAGAGCTTGGTTTCACGTTAAAGTTCTCATATTTTACAGTTTATGAGTCCCAAGAAGGGAATAAACACATCATTTCAAGTGGAGGTATAACGTGTGCTCAAGTACCAGGTCAGAAAGAGAGTTCAGGGCTCAGCTGAATGAGTGGTAGTTGGTGACTCATGTCACCAGAGGTTGGGATGGCATGGGGGAAGTGCAAATGTACAGAAAGGAAAGGAACCAGGCTGAAATCAAGGGTATTCGCCATGCCTAAGTGATGTGGCTGGGAAAAGTGGTTTATGTCCTGGGATCAGAAAGGGTATATCTTGCTCTAGGCTGGAAAGATGCATGAAAGATTCAATGGCTAATAAATTCCCCATCCTTGTCACGTTCACCTAACCATGTACAAATCAAAAAATTAACAAAGCCTGCTGTCCCACATCACTAGGGGAAACTACCTTTTCTTCCTGTTGTAGATGCTGGCAATGCCTGAAGTGGTGTTACCTCCTTCACAGGAACTGGGAAGCCAATTTCAAGAGGTCCATCCCTGGAGATCTGTTCAGTGTCACGCTGACAGCGAGCCTGGATTGCAGAAAACAGCAAATGACTTTTGAGCCAAGTATCAAGTTCTGAGCTTATGGACACTGTGGTTTCTTGAGTGTGACCATCACAGAAGCCAAGATCCAGAAGACATCCTCGCTTATGAGGAGAGCATCTCTGTACCTAACGTTTAGGGGTTTGGTAACCTAGAGGAACCCACAGCTTTCTGTGAGATGTGTGTGGGTGTTAACGGAACTTTGCACTGCCAATATAGAGATCCTCTGTTTTGTGCAGGGCCCTGAGTCCTTGGCTATCCACGCAAAGGACATTTTAACTAAAAACTTCCTTCCCAATAGTCCTCTTTGAAGAGAAATCTGGAAAAATACTAGAGGCTGGAACATGCTGCAGCCTCATCCGTGTACGGAGTCTGGATGTCACTCTGAAGAACTCCTTGCACCAGGACGTTGCAGAAGGTAGGATTTTGTCTGGATTTGAGAGTGATGAGACAAAAGCACAAAAGCCTCTCAGGGCTACTGAACACTAAGAGTCCACTTATGATTCAAGAACTCTCTGATCTGTTTGGAATGAAACTCCTCAGAGGAGGGACTCTCCCAAAGAGACCTAAACCTTGGGGAGAGAATCTAGATACTACTGTTATATAAACAACACTGAACAGAAAATTGAACTAAAAGAAGGAAAAATAGCTTGTCACAAGCCCAAAATCATAAAAAAATTAGAGATTCAAGTTCAAAATCAGGATTGTTAGGATACCTCTCAGCTCTTGTGTAACATCAGAGAGGGACAAAATCCACAGGTACCTAGTTTTCCATAATAAGGACATAAAACTCTGAACTTGCTACCCTCAGTGCTCCACTCAATGCCCTTACTTCTTGCACTGAAACAAACATCGAACAATTGATCCTCCTTTCTCCAGGTCACCTAAGACTTAATGTATTTACCTGCTGGGTGCTCTCTATCATTGCCAGGGCTTCAGCCATCAGTTTCTGGTTAACTCCACAAAGGTTTGCTACTTTTGTCTGGCACTTGTGATGGACATTCATGCCACATGCTGAAAGAAAGAACGAGAGGTGTCAGGACAACAAAGGATAGCTAGGTTGTGAAGGGTCTGACATCAGGTTGGGCAGGAACACGTGGGGCTGTTGGCCAAGGACAGAGATCAACCATGGAAACAGCTCAGAGCCTGGGCAAAATTTATGTCTGATGAGATGGGACTCAGGCCATGTTTTGGTTCTCTAGGGAGACAAAGGTTTTTTTATATCTTCTTCCGGGCAAAATGTTGCATTTCCACATCCATCAGCCTTTGCAGCTACAGGTTACCAAAACTCTACAGTCTATCAGCTCAAAGATAAACCATAATCACAGAACAGGATCTCCACATTGGCATAGGATTGTAAAGGCAGTGAAGTGTCTTGGGTCTGACTGACAGTGGAAATAGAGCATGCAAGTTGAAACTAGGAGAGATTTTGGAAGATCAGCCGTGTCACTGAGATGTTGTTTGGCTCTTTGAGAAGTGACTCTCCAGCCTCCTGGACCACATATCTTTCTGTAGACTGACAGTTGTCATCCTCCCTGAAGAACGATCCTTCTTGAAGGATGGTCTTCTTGACCACTCCTTCACTACCCCAGATGCCATATCATACTGGTCTTGTAGTGAAGAGTGATAAACGAGATTTGGCTCCTCAGACTGCAGTCCTCTACAGTCAACTCCCACTCCTATGCTCAGCTCATGCCACGTACATCAGGAACTCACCATCACACTTCAGTCCTTGCCGTGCAAAGCCCCAGAGGAGCGTGCCACAGTGGTCACAGAAAGTTGGGCTCTTGTAGTTGTAGACTTTGAAGCGGTGAGGCATATCAATCTTGAATCTCTCTTTACGGAGCTGCAAGAGAAAAGCTGCGTTGGCAATTCACTCTTCTGCACCTCAGCTTTGCATGGAAAACCAACCATGGGATGTCTACTGCCCTTTTATCCTTGGACATGACCATCAAGAAGAAACTATCTATAACTATAATCCAGATATACGAAGCCAAATTTTGATACATAATAACTGCAATTCAGTGGGAACTGGGTAATTTCATCCCTGGGCTTGATTTATCTGACTGGAGAGCTGCTTGCATCTCAACTACACACCTAGACTCCATTAATGCTCAGTGGAAAACTAGTGGTACTTCTAAAAATTATTCTCCCCATCCTGCAATGGATGTTTACATTTGTTGTCATGAATCACTCCTTGGAAGAGCCTGTTTTGGTGTTTTTTTAGTACACAGGGAGTCAGAGGTGATGACAAAGTTGAATACATCTACCCTGGAGATGTCAGAAGGCAAGTGAGATGAATCTCATCTCTAAAGACTGTAAAAGGAGAACAGGAGCCAGGGTGGGATTGGAAGCAAACAGAAGCTGTGGGACACAATTTAGAAAAAAAGGAAAGTCTTATCAAAAGTTAAAGTTCCACTTTTTCCCACCAAAAAAGAAGGTTTATTATAAACTGATGTGAGGAAAATTAAATAAATAATAGTGGAGATGTTAGATCTTCCACGGACTGTTTGGAAATCTCAAATAACACAGAGTGGGATGTTAAAGCACTGCTCTGAAAATTCAGTGTGATGTCCTGCCTAACACTGGGGGGTGAAGAATTTCCTCCAGTAAATCTCCACCTCATGTGCATGACTTCATACATTAGAAAAATGTCAGTCCTGATTCAGCAACTGCTTATTCAGCAGCTGCATTTGAGGAAATCACAAGTAGGAGGTAATGAAACCACTGGGAACATAAAAAACAAAGGGCACAGATCAAATCCCACAGCTCTTAGTTCAGTAGCATCTTTTGCTTTGTCAGAAGTTGTTTTCCAGGAGAGATGTGAATGACACACAAGGTTTTTAAAAGCAGCCAAATAATAATACGTACCATTGTTTCATTGCTATTGATTGCTGATCCTGTACATTTGGCTATTACTTTATCGATGCACTTCTTATGAATGGCAGCGTTACATTCTGAAAGAACAAACGTATCACCACGTTAATAAAAAAATGCCTTAAGAAAAGATCAAGTAAAAAATGATAGTAACAAAAAAAAATTTCTTACGTCTGCATTGATAGCCTTGTTTATTCAGACCCCTGAAATAAATAGAGAAGTGGTTAATTCTGAATTTTCTGAAAGCCTTCACAGAATAAAGGAGAGCAACATTTAAGAAAGAAACAGAATAGAAGCTTTGCTTTTTATCAGTCTTTTTGGAGCTTCTCTACTCTAAATACTTTAATTCAGTCTAACTGTGGAGTGATTCTCTGTGGTTTCGCAGCATTTTCAGCACATATTCACCTTCTGAGTTTCACAATATCTAAATAGCAAACTGGGCTGATGAGAAATGTCTGAGCATTTGGGCAAAGACAAACATATTTATAAAAAATGAAATAAAAAATGAAGGGAAGTTGGAATTACAACTGCAAACCACATCCTTGAAGTGATGCAATAACTCTATGTGGAAGATGCCAAGGGTACGGTCCTGCTGCCTTCACTGCCAGCAGGAGCACAGATATTCACTGGGGAAGCAGAGCTGGTCCCTAGAGTTAAAAGGGGAAAATGAACAGATCTGTTTTCATTTACCATACAAAGTCATGACAGACAGAGCAGAAGGTGGGTTGCGGAAAGAAGGTGGCCGTGAACTCGTGACACTTGACATTATGGATTTTGGCCTGTTTGATGGCTCCCCTGCGCTGGTGCAAGGAGAAAAAGCCTTCAGCCTCACAGTCAGCCAGGTCCTTTGCATCTAGGGGGAAAGGAAACAGGATTCATCAGGGTACACTGTCATGCTCATGCACCTTGAGAAACTGCAGCTGCCAAAATACCAAGTGACTGAAGCTGATGATTCACTCATGGGAATTAATATTTTTAAGAACCATCATTTTCTGAAACCCACACAAGGCTTGTTCGGATTTTTTTTATCTATTATTCCTACAGGGACACTAAAATGACTTTAAACTCTGGACTGTCAGCTTCCTTGAATATTCCTAATGCTGCTTTTGAAATACAGACCAGAAATTTCCCAAGGACAGATAATATGCAGTTAAACACAAAATTCTAACTTTGCGTAGCGCTGAAGAACTGTGCCTTAAAAAAGATAAAATTACATGAAAAATAATAATGATTTATGTATGCACCCAAACATACATGCATAAATACATATGTACATACATATATGTGGGTATTTAACTGAATTCTTTATGTGTGCATGTACAAGTGTGAGCAAGCATGTATGTATGTTCCCAGGATAATTTTTTTTCTTGTTATTTTTCCACGCCAACAATTGCTTTGCTGCTTGCTGTGTCCATGCCATTTCTCACAGTTCACATTTAACCCTTTCAGAACAGCAAACAAACCAATTCTGACCACACATGTGTGCAGTTACATATGTGCTTGTGTCTCCAAATCCAGATATGCACACAGTATCTCACTCTCAGTCTCTATTTGGTTTTACTCATGCATTACACAGGTATTCTGTGGAAGCCGGCTCCCTGTGTGATCTGATGCTGATCTTCCTATTTGTAATACAAACACAACTTGCATTTTCTGTGCTTTGGCATCTCTGATATCTCTGATACGAGGAGGCAACAATATTCTCTATTAAAGGTCAGAATGGATGAAGAATATATCAGTATGGACATGCTATTAGCTGCTTTCAGTACTTCTGTGTTTCTACAAATAGAAGGTCCTTCTAGATACCTACACCTTAGAGTTTCACCCACATCTGAGGGTGTGAGAATTTTGGTATCCAAGACAGGAGGGTAAGACTGAGCATTTAGATTGGAACCAATGTTCTTCAACAAAGCAAAACGCATTTCACATGGACATTGAACTTGGCATGTGGGACTTGGTTCCCAGTGAAGACACATAAATGATAGGGTGGGACACCAGAGTAACTAATCTGCTGCCACGTCCCTGGATGTCTAGCTGGAGGAAGAAATGGAGCCCAGTGACAGCTCACCTTGCTGCAGAAACCTGCATTCGATCAGATGAATCCCTCTCTAGGTTCTTTTCATGTTTTGTGTAGATTGCTCTTGATATTAAAAGCCCAACTAACAAGTAGACTTAGGTGTTGTCACCTAAATTGCATCCCAACCTTTACATCTGCACTGTAACACACACCATGACACGTTACATGCATACGTACAAGTAGAATGATTTCAGAGGGAGCTGGCTCCTTACGTGTCTATTCTGTCTTGAATAGTGTAGCGACAAAATCTACCATTTTAGTGGTAAAACGGACAAAAAATCTGCCTTGCAAATCACAGAGGAACAAGCAGTCTTCAACCCCAACATACAATTAAAATTGATTTTTTGGGGTGTTCGTTTCAAACTGCTATGATAGTTCCTATGAATAAATCAGTAATAACATGGGCACTGCTTTCAGTAAAGACGCCATGTCTACCCCACATAACCAGAAATCACATCTATCCATTAAGAAACAAAATCACTTGCCACTTATTTCCAGGAAGTATCTTGCATTCATCAGCATTCGCCCTTGAGGTTTCAGTTCTAGCTGGTTGAGATAAGTGAAAAACAACAACAAAAAAGACCAGTGCGATCATTAAACAGTCATTTAAAGAAGCAACAATCATTTCAGATGACTCAAAGTGTCTCCTTTTCCCAGTGGGAACAGATGAATGCCAAAGGATGCTAATTTTTGGGTTGCTCCTCCCTGTGTGGGGCAACAAGGCAGAGTAGTAGCATCTACAGAGGAGCCTAGATGACCTCCTACCAAAAAACACAGAAGCTGTCGGCAGGTTTTTACCAGCTCAAGACCAGCATTATCTATAAAGAAAACTTGTCATTTCCAGTGGATCTTGCAAGAGGTAAGTGGGAGCACCCCTAAAAAAATCAGCCAGCTTCAGGTAGGTATTTAAAAGATGCTGAAATCTTTTAGAAACTTGGTTCTTCAAGTCTTGACTTTCATTACAGTCAATGTAAGTGATTCTACAAGCTTGCTCAGGAGTTTTTTGGATCTTCCCACTGGATCTGGAAATTCCCACCTGTCTGAACCTTCAGCCTTTATAAATCTGGATCCACTTGCCTAGAAATAAGGAGACCTACATTCAAGAATTTCTTCAGCTTGAGAAGCACAACTGTGACTTCCCCACCCACCTCCAGCACAATCTGAGCAAGGTTACCTTCACCTTCCAGGTAAAGCAGTTCTCATGCACAGAAAAGTGAGAGAAATGTTATTTTGTCCCCTCATGACCCTTGCAGGATGGGATATCTTGGACCACCCTCCCTAGGTTATGATTTGTATTGGGGAGTGAGTGGAGAGAAGATCTCAGGAGCTGTTACTGGGATGGGACACAACAGGACCAGGGTTTCCCAACTCCACTAGGTCTTGGGTCTGTTACCCTTGCTACAAGAAAGGAGAAACTCACTCCACGTGTCCCCTCTCCTCCTCACCAGGCTACAACCTCCCATGGCTTTGAGATCTGGGGTTGAAGTAATGTTGAGCAGAGCCTTTTGGTTTTCAATTCCATCCCTGAGTATCTCAATTCCTTCTAAGCTTTGTGTTAAATGTGCAAACCTCTACCAAATCTTGCTCTTAGGTCTGTTAAGTGACCAAGGCCTTTTTGACTTTTTACTCTCTGCTTAACTCAAGTAGCTTTGCCTGAGAACTAGCATGAGAAATAAAACAAACAAATAAAAAAACCCAGGAAATCAGCTTCTCTCCAAAATGTCTTTCCACTTTATTGTTACTCATGGCATGGCTACTGAATACTATGTGTTAAAAACCGTTATCAAGAATATTCTTGCTTGGACTACTAGGGAATACAACCTTATATTTAGCATCCTTATGAAGGCTGTTACTTCAAATTTACTCTGCTGTAATTCCAGTGATTTTAAAGGAGTTCCTCTGGCATAACTCTCAAGTCAGGCAGCTGTGAATCAGGTACTTTATATTAGATTAAATTTTTAAAGCTGTTTCCCCAGAGCACATAAAATAATTCACATTTAGCCACTCATATTACCATTTGTCCCCAATGGGTTTCCTAAACAAAGATTAATACTTGGACACAGCTCACATTAACCAGAATCCCTGTTAACAGAAGGCATATGTTTCAATATGACAGCAGCAGGTAATATAACAGTGCCATGCTTTTTTTTTTCTTTCTGATATGCATGGAAGTCTTTCCTTCAGGTCATACCTAAGTAGACTCAAAACATTATTCTTTGGATGGCAGCTACTGCCCTGCTGGTTATAGACACAAGGCATTCCCCTACCCCAGAGCAGCTCCCCATCACATCCTACAAGATAATGATGCTTACCCATATCTCCGTCTTCCCATTGTTCTTTTTGCACCTCTCCGCCAGCACCTTGAGTTCTACCGTGGTCTCTGAAACCATTTCGGCACTTTTGTCCTTGACAACGATGTGCATGACCCTGCCGTTGTTGATGTGGGCATCGAAAGTGCTGTTCCAGGGTGGGTACATGGTGGGCTTCTTCTGCACATACACTTGGCCATTTTCTGTCAAACAGAAGTGGTTTGGATTGACCGGATTTGATTCTCATCTTCACCAAGGCCACCGCTCTACAGTTCATGAGACTCTAAATAACCGCGTGTTATTTACCCACTTTAGGGTCTCTCTCCTGGCAGGGTGTGTAATGGGTGTTGGAGTGTCTTAGAAGGTGACGGTGTGAAGTGAAACCTGGGGTGGGTTTAATTTCACTTTAGGTGTTCACAATGTGTATGCCCCTGGTCTGAGCTGTCTGAACACTAGCTCCATTAAGAGCTAGTGAAGAGAATATAAATCACTGGAGTTTGGGTATGTGCATTTGACCAAATACAGACATCTACCTTAGAAAAGATAACTTCCACCCTTCACTCTATTAACTCTGTTGAGTAGATCTCAAATGCAGACTCCAACACCACAGATACTCACATCCAACCAGGTGAATCTCATCACACCCAACCAGCTACAGGTATCATCTGTCCCAGGGCAATGCAAAATGAAACAGGTTTGCTTCAGTCCCCCCAAAAGCTGGGCACACTCTGTGATTAGGTTCAGCTGGAGCACATGTCCCATCAGCTGCTACATCTCAGCTAACTCCAAGATGTTAAGACATAAAGTCTTGTAGACCTGCAACCACATCCACAGTGGTGTAGAGTTTTCAATCTAGCAAACTTTTCCTGCACTTCTTCCTCATGCATTAATTCCTCTTCCTTCAAAGCAGACACATCTTAAACTGGTGAAGGGTATCTACCTCTGAGGCTTAGCGTTAGCTTGCAGAGGGTTATCTCTAGTTTGTTCTCTCTGGAAAGAGTCTCAGCCAGCTTTACTTATTTCATACAGCTCATTCTATTTCACATAGCCCCGTAAAAGACCTGGATACTTACTCAAGGTAAATTCTATTTCATAGTTACCCTCTGCAAATTTTCAGCCCATCAAATGCCAGAGTTGGTGGAATAAGAGAATAAAAAGCAGTTGCATGAGCGGCA
>WKFP01014226.1:345656-385715 GCA_011057875.1 Pterocles orientalis
TTGATTTTTTGGGGTGTTCGTTTCAAACTGCTATGATAGTTCCTATGAATAAATCAGTAATAACATGGGCACTGCTTTCAGTAAAGACGCCATGTCTACCCCACATAACCAGAAATCACATCTATCAATTAAGAAACAAAATCACTTGCCACTTATTTCCAGGAAGTATCTTGCATTCATCAGCATTCGCCCTTGAGGTTTCAGTTCTAGCTGGTTGAGATAAGTGAAAAACAACAAAAAAAAAAGACCAGTGCTATCATTAAACAGTCATTTAAAGAAGCAACAATCATTTCAGATGACTCAAAGTGTCTCCTTTTCCCAGTGGGAACAGATGAATGCCAAAGGATGCTAATTTTTGGGTTGCTCCTACCCGTGTGGGGCAACAAGGCAGAGTAGTAGCATCTACAAAGGAGCCTAGATGACCTCCTACCAAAAAACACAGAAGCTGTTGGCAGGTTTTTACCAGCTCAAGACCAGCACTATCTATAAAGAAAACTTGTCATTCCCAGTGGATCTTGCAAGAGGTAAGTGGGAGCACCCCTAAAAAAATCAGCCAGCTTCAGGTAGGTATTTAAAAGATGCTGAAATCTTTTAGAAACTTGGTTCTTCAAGTCTTGACTTTCATTACAGTCAATGTGAGTGATTCTACAAGCTTGCTCAGGAGTTTTTTGGATCTTCCCACTGGATCTGGAAATTCCCACCTGTCTGAACCTTCAGCCTTTATAAATCTGGATCCACTTGCCTAGAAATAAGGAGACCTACATTCAAGAATTTCTTGCTTCTTGAGAAGCACAACTGTGACTTCCCCACCCACCTCCAGCACAATCTGAGCAAGGTCACCTTCACCTTCCAGGTAAAGCAGTTCTCATGCACAGAAAAGTGAGAGAAATGTTATTTTCTCCCCTCACAACCCTTGCAGGATGGGATATCTTGGACCACCCTCCCTAGGTTATGACCCTCCCTAGGTTATGTATTGGGGAGTGAGTGGAGAGAAGATCTCAGGAGCTGTTACTGGGATGGGACACAACAGGACCAGGGTTTCCCAACTCCACTAAGTCTTGGGTCTGTTACCCTTGCTACAAGAAAGGAGAAGCTCACTCCACATGTCCCCTCTCCTCCTCACCAGGCTACAACGTCCCATGGCTTTGAGATCTGGGGTTGAAGTAATGTTGAGCAGACCTTTTGGCTTTCAATTCCATCCCTGAGTATCTCAATTCCTTCTAAGCTTTGTGTTAAATGTGCAAACCTCTACCAAATCTTGCTCTTAGGTCTGTTAAATGACCAAGGCCTTTTTGACTTTTTACTCTCTGCTTAACTCAAGTAGCTTTGCCTGAGAACTAGCATGAGAAATAAAACAAACAAAAAAAACCCCCAGGTAATCAGTTTCTCTCCAAATGTCTTTCCACTTTATTGTTACTCATGGCATGGCTACTGAATACTATGTGTTAAAAACTATTATCAAGAATATTCTTGCTTGGACTACCAGGGAATACAACCTTATATTTAGCATCCTTATGAAGGCTGTTACTTCAAATTTACTCTGCTGTAATTCCAGTGATTTTAAAGGAGTTCCTCTGGCATAACTCTCAAGTCAGGCAGCTGTGAATCAGGTACTTTATATTAGATTAAATTTTTAAAGCTGTTTCCCCAGAGCACATAAAATAATTCACATTTAGCCACTCATATTACCATTTGTCCCCAATGGGTTTCCTAAACAAAGATTAATACTTGGGCACAGCTCACATTAACCAGAATCCCTGCTAACAGAAGGCATATGTTTCAATATGACAGCAGCAGGTAATATAACAGTGCCATGCTCTTTTTTTTTTCCTGATATGCATGGAAGTCTTTCCTTCAGGTCATACCTAAGTAGACTCAAAACATTATTCTTTGGATGGCAGCTACTGCCCTGCTGGTTATAGACACAAGGCATTCCCCTACCCCAGAGCAGCTCCCCATCACATCCTACAAGATAACGATGCTTACCCATATCTCCGTCTTCCCATTGTTCTTTTTGCACCTCTCCGCCAGCACCTTGAGTTCTACCGTGGTCTCTGAAACCATTTCGGCACTTTTGTCCTTGACAACGATGTGCATGACCCTGCCGTTGTTGATGTGGGCATCAAAAGTGCTGTTCCAGGGTGGGTACATGGTGGGCTTCTTCTGCACGTACACTTGGCCATTTTCTGTCAAGCAGAAGTGGTTTGGATTGACTGGATTTGATTCTCATCTTCACCAAGGCCACCGCTCTACAGTTCACAAGACTCAGTAAATAACCGCGTGTTATTTACCCACTTCAGGGTCTCTCTCCTGGCAGGGTGTGTAATGGGTGTTGGAGTGTCTTAGAAGGTGACGGTGTGAAGTGAAACCTGGGATGGGTTTCATTTCACTTTAGGTGTTTACAATGTGTATGCCCTGGTCTGAGCTGTCTGAACACTGGCTCCATTAAGAGCTAGTGAAGAGAATATATATCACTGGAGTTTGGGTGTGTGCGTTTGACCGAATACAGACATCTACCTTAGAAAAGATAATTTTCACCCTTCACTCCATTAACTCTGTTGAGTAGATCTCAAATGCAGACTCCAACACCATAGATACTTACATCCAACCAGGTGAATCTCATCACACCCAACCAGCTACAGGTATCATCTGTCCCAGGGCAATGCAAAATGAAACAGGTTTGCTTCAGTCCCCCCAAAAGCTGGGCACACTCTGTGATTAGGTTCAGCTGGAGCACATGTTCCATCAGCTGCTACATCTCAGCTAACTCCAGGATGTTAAGACATAAAGTCTTGTAGACCTGCAACCACATCCACAGTGGTGTAGAGTTTTCAATCTAGCAAATTTTTCCTGCATTTCTTCCTCATGCATTAATTCCTCTTCCTTCAAAGCACACACATCTTAAACTGGTGAAGGGTATCTACCTCTGAGGCTTAGCGTTAGCTCGCAGAGGGTTATCTCTAGTTTGTTCTCTCTGGAAAGAGTCTCAGCCAGCTTTACTTATTTCATACAGCTCATTCTATTTCACATAGCCCGTAAAAGACCTGGATACTTACTCAAGGTAAATTCTATTTCATAGTTACCCTCTGCAAATTTTCAGCCCATCAAATGCCAGAGTTGGTGGAATAAGAGAATAAAAAGCAGTTGCATGAGCGGCAGACCTACAACTTCTGTCTCCTAAAGACCCTGCTCCTATTTCCAATAATCCCAACCTTTTCCTCATCCCAATATACTGGAATGTGACACGTGCTGGAGAAGATCTTTCCCTAGATACGAGGACTAACTCAGGTTTCTTTCCTCCGCTCAGCTTTGGTTTATACAGGTGGAATTCAGGGATTTCCGAGGCTGTACCACACCTTCGGGATGGATTAAAATTGGTAAACAAGCTCCAAAGTTATTGGAGGCAGGAGAGAAGGAGGAAAAAGGAATCAGTGGCTCCTGATTGCATAATATCCATCTCAGGAAATGAGAGAATGTTTATTGCAGAGAAAACAAATATCAGGGCTGTGAGATTATTAAAAAAAATCTCCCTTCACCACCCTGCACACTGGTTTCCTATGAAAAGAGAAACAACTGCCAGAGCCACTGATGCAAACTATACTCACTGGATAGATTTAGGTGAAGAAAGCGGCTCCCTGGGGAGAGGCGTGCAGGATCCTGCAACCAACACTGACTTGCTGAAATTTCACTCCATGACCCAACACGAGGCTCTCACAAAGGAGTTTCGCGTTTGTTTCAATCGCATAAACCTGATTCAAGCTGCAGTCTGCTCTGGCCATCAGCACTGGTCTGCATCGCAAAACTGAGCAGAGATCATTCCTGCAGCACAAAATCACTCCTCACCCTTGTCCTGCCCAGTGCAGCTAAATCTTACATCTAAATTCCATTTCCCCAAAGTTTAGGGCACCTCTAAAGTTAATCCATCTCTATCAGTTAAGTGATAGGGTTGACTTATCACATACGCAGATTTATGCAATCATGCACTGAGGTCATTGTCTTCAGGCTTAATTCATTCCCACCAAGCTTGTAAATCCATATTCAACGCACTCTTTCAACAAAAGCAGACAGAACGAGATATATAAATGAGACAGAAACTCCCTGGCATCACAGAGAACAGAAATCTCAGTAAGGACCATTATTTCTTTGCTGCATCAGTGAAACTCCATGGATGTGAAACACAGCACTTGTCAAACAAGTGTTTTGGTTTGCGTTGCACTCCAAAACATACGGCTTAAATAAACAACCCCTGGAATGTGAATGAACCGGCCAATATACAGGATCAGACAGTCACCCCCAGTGCATCCCCGCTGACGTCGGTGGAATTCTGCCAGGGATTAAGCTAACCCTGGGTTCCTGAAAAATAAAATAGCATCTGTCTTTCCTAGGCAACAGCTTCCACTGTAGCTGGGAGCACTTCTCCTGGAGGCTTGCTGAGTTCAAACATGGAGAGGATCTTTCACGAAGCAAATGTCACCACAACAGGTGGTGAAATGGCACAGGGCCAGGTGGCTCGTGGAGGCAGGAGCCGTTCTTAAAGGGCAGATTTTTTTATACCTCAGAGGCAACGATGATCTCTGAAATGTTTTGTCATCAGTAATAAACTGCTGTAACACTTCTAACTGGAATTTTTTTTTGTTTCAATTTTTTTTTTAATTATCACAACATACCAGGATCCTTTTTACAAATGAACAAGTGGGAAAAAAAACCCAAAAGGCTGTCCAGTATCTTTCCTGAGCTTTTGAAATTTCTTGGGGTGCCCTTTTCGTGACATCCTTGTGCCCACAGGTGATGTGCATTACTCCTTCACCCTGGGGTCCTCTGTCCCAATGGCTTACTCATCATGGCTGGTCAACAAGGGACAGCCTTTAGCATGACCCCAAAGGCAGATTCAAGCTCCCTTTTTGGAGAACTAAACACATCTATCATCTACCAATGCTCTGTTTGCAAAAAAGAAGAACCCACCCATCCACACCCCCCCAAAAACATCCCACCTCTTCATGCTTTGCTAATGCTACAGGTGGTAGGTATCCCATCCATAATAAGGACAGCTTTGAATCCCATTAGCATTGAGTAGCAAGTGCTTTGTGAAACCAGGGAGCCAGGGAGCAAACTATGAGCAAAAAAATCACAAAGCAGGGATTTAGCTATTTCAAATTTCTCAGTTAATGTTTGTCCTGAGACCTTCATTGCCTTTTGCTTTCTCTAAGCCTGTGTGAGCATGACAGCTCCTCAGGACGGCCATGCTGAGAGCATCTCTGGCATTTAGAGTTGGGCTCATCTCACAGAACATCAGATGTGTACCTCTGAGTGGACTGTCCAAACTGCCCTCGGAGTCTGGGGAGAGCATTGGGCTTTTCTAGGGCGACTCATCAGACCCGTTATGGAAGTATTCCTCAAGATGAGATGAATCCCACCACGGAAATCCCTGTTTGTTTCCCTGGGCTATAATGCACAGGTAGCTGTCTTGCTCACACATAAATATTCTTGCAGAAGACTGGAATTATAGGGGAGATGAATCCCACCACGGTTTCACTTTAAGGTAAAATTAGCCATCCACACCTTTAAACACCAGCCACCAGCAGTGGATGAACACCTCCCAAGGGGTGACTCAGCCCATGGTCAGGGGGAAGTCTGAGATCAATCAATCTCAGGAGTTCCTGCTGCTATCACTGACATGATGAGGAGTCCCTCTGGCTGCCCCACCATGGTCTGAGCAATCACTAGACAAGTGCAATTACACCCCAGCAAACAGAAATCTCCCAATAGCAGGATGCAATTTTTCCTACAATGGAGAAAAGTTCCCCCAAGCACACTTTTTTAAGCACACTTTTTTATTTCTTGGTGGTAGAGGTTTATTATTATTACTGTTATTATTATAATTACTACTCACTCTCAAAACCACAAAAATGATATCCCCTAGTTAGCACATTTGTGTTTGTTAGATGACAGAAAAATCTTTCAGCTCTGTGTAAGACAAGTGAATATAGGTCTGTTCTCACCAAATTGATTTTATTCACTTTTGAACTGACAAACTTCAATTTGAGTTATGACTTTCAAAAGCCTCATTAAAGCAAACAGCCAAGCCCTGCACAGAGCTGAAATAGGACATATGTTCAGTGAAATGTGAGATTTAGGGTTATCTTGTCATGCAGAATTTTCTTTCCTTTTGAATTTACCAGTCACCACATCGTCTAGATTCATTTAAAGTATCATTTAAGCCAAGTTAAAGTTCAGTGTGATAAATGCTGACTCTTAAAAACAAACAAATAAATAAATAAACAATCAATCAATCAAATAAAACCCCCCACTGAAACACTTCCTTATTTTAAAACTCTGAAATTTCTTTTTCTAAACTACTTTAACATCCTCAGGAGATTAGAGTCGTGGGGATTCTCAAGGTATAAAAAAGGGTTTCTGAGCTGATTGAATTTTTTAAAGAATCACAGCAGTCAAGTTAGGAATTTATCAACGATTTAAGATAAATAATAACCAACGTGAGGAATCCCCTTCTTGAAAAGCAGAACTGGAGAACTTTTCGTCCTCTCACTGGGACTATTTTCACGTATAAGACATACATGAAATGTTTTCCCAATGAGGACTCATCAGTGTTGTTCAAATCAGGAAGAGTGTGCAACAATCTATATATCCCGACACAGAAAGCAGCTTAGCAGGAGGTTTCACTTTCAAACATTTTACATAGTACAGCAATAACACAGAGCAATTAACTGTCTCCAAAGACTGGGGCTGTTTGAGAGCTTTTGTTGTTGTTTTTTTTTTTTAAATGGTGGAAGTTGCTGAACTTGTCAATTCCTGGAAAAAAAAGTGATAAATGAAGACAACTCTCTCAGGATATTTCTAGGACACTCAGATTTCACCTGTCTGGAATCCCACTGACAAACCACTTTTATATGAGCAACTCCTCATATAAAAGTGAAACGGAACACAGCTCAGCTCATCTGCTCTGTCACATGCTGGGACCCGTAATTCAGCTGATAATAGCCTCAAATTGAAGGCATGGATTTGTTGGGCACCATCTTAAAATCAGATTGTCTTGCAGGCAATGCCAAACCCAACCTTGCACTGTGCTGAGACACAAAAAGCACTTCACAAACCCTTATAAAGATTTACAGTAAAGCACACGTCTTATAAAAGCTCACATGCATATTTAACACCTCCTCACTTACCTGACTCCACAGCTTCTTTAACCATCACAGCACAGTAAGGGTTAATCACCTCCCCCTGGGATGGCAGGTAAGGGCCACTGTCGTAGTTGGATAAACCAATACGCAGAAAGGGAGACATGACAAGTCCTGTGTCAAACAAAAGACAGGCGATATTTGGGAAGAGTCTAAAAATTCCCTTGGTTCTAACCAGCCTCTTATCTCCGTCGCACAGGGGTACGCCGGCCGTTAGTTATCCATCCAACTGGAGACTCTCCGGCTTCCTCCACTGTCTAACAAGAGGATGGGCTGACCAAGCACTGCTCAACGTGTGACGGCTTAACCGCTCAGCTGAACTCATCGCAGGGCTGGGAAAACCTGCAACAGCAGCTTTGAGTACTAGTGACCTGATGCCAGCCGTCAGGAACGACAATACATAGAGGCCAAATCGGGACTTTCTTGGCTGGAATAACCTCTGCTGTAATTAACGTTGAGTCATGCATTCAAGAACCTGAATGCTGTGAGAATAGAAAGAGTTTCAGGAATACAAGGCTGTTGGAAGCCTTCAAGCTGAACATGAAACTGTGAAATAACTGAGGGCTATTTATATACAACATGGAAATGGTCTCGAGCATTCAGCTGCCTGGGTGCTGACCCAGATTCACAGGCGAAGCTATAAAGAGAAAATTCAGTTCACATGAACCACACTGCGTAGAGAGTGGACCAAAAAAAAAAAAAGGATCTCGGGATAATTTTAAGCAGCTGAAAACAGAAACATACAAAAGCAAGAAGCCAGGAAACACAGGAAAGCCTTTGGGTTGGTCTTCTCTATAGGCACTTTCAGACCTTCCAGAGAGAAGTTTTAGTGAAGACAGAAATTATTAACTGCTGTAGCTGGTGCCCATCTTTGTGCCATCTGGGCCCAAGGACAGGGATTTACCACCCAACTTTTGGGTCAACTTCTGAGCTCGCCATTCTTGGCTCCCTGTCTAGCCAGTGGGAAGCAAGAAGCACTTTGAACTCAGCTGCAGATGTCTACGTCTTGGACCACCAAAGCTAAAAGACATGAGTCCTGTCACCACCTGACACCTGTCAAATACATTGACAACAATATATTGTTCAACTACTGCAGCAAAAAGTTGAATGGCTTGTGGGGTGGGATGCAGTCCATGTCTCTTCTCCTTCTTACACATAAAATTCTTTATCCTGAGGACAGCTTGTCCAGCTTCACACAGAATTGATTGCTGGGAATGGCATTTTCTTACCTGCAACCAGTATTTTCCTGACAGAGAATTTCAGTCTCTGGCAAGAGGGGCTTCTCTTTTCATCACAGTTGTGGACAACATGGAAAGGATTTTCTCAGCTGGAAGAATGAGGATAACTGCTCCTCTGGCTGGGCTGACTTTAAAACTTGGACTCTCTGTCGAAGGAGAGAGGAGGCAAGACTATCAACGAGAGAGGACAACTTGAGAAACCAAGATGTAGTCCCCTGATTGTCTTCTCTCTTACCCAGCAGTGTGGAGCGATGAGTTTCCATCAGCCCCCCGTTCAAAAGCTAGGGCGACCATAGAAGTCAGAAAAACTTTCTGTTAGCACATGGCCTGGTCTCAATGGGTTGTTGTTTTGCTTGTGTCTTGGATATGGTGAGATCTTCTTCTCCCTGTTTTATAAAATGGAGACAAACAGCTACAGTTAGCACTGGGACCGAAACACCGGCTATTCTGGACTGAATGTTCACAAGTGCTGAGCACTCACACTGCAACACTTTCTGACACTTTTGCAAACAGATGGCCCATGTAGCCAACTGCAGTTCTTCTCTGATAGAGTTTTCAGCATGGGAGGTTTCCCAGGAGGTTTCCCCGAACTCATTACCCTACGTAAGGCCAATCTATACAATGGGCAGCGTAGGAAGACTCTCCTTCCCATTTGAGCTCCTGGGAAGGTAAGCTAACAACTGTGCCGAATTTTCAGAAAAACAGCAAGAATTCATAAACCCTCTCAGACAGTGTGCTTAAAGGAGAAGAAAACCACCAGGTTTCTGGGGAAGACAGAAGAGGACAGAAAGAGACAAAAAACCCTCTGTGACCCATGTCTCCTATGTATCCCTAGGAATGTACAGATCATTGGCCACCAGCAGCTATCAGACATCCTCTGAAGACTGTTCAAGGACCTCTGCATGTGGCGTCGCCTTCCACTGGGAAAACATCAGCACTTTGGCAGTTCCACAGAAGTCAGTGGGAAAGGCAAAGCGCCACTTAGAGCTGGATGCAGGAGATTAGGACAATCCTGTTCTCTGGGTGAGAGCAGCATCTCTCTGAAGGCTGTTTCGGACACATGATAGCCAAGTGCCTGAATAACTTGCTCTGGAAAGCCACTTGCACTTAGATATTCAAGCACACGTGGCTAGGTGAAGAGGGGAATTTGTGGCACTGCACAATAGTACAATGAATAGTTTATGAGTGGTCAGTGACACAAAAAAGGCTAAAATTTCTTCCTGAACAGACAGAAACAGAGATATCTGATCCAATTAAGTAGGAAAAAATATTTTTAAGAGGAAGAAATATAAGTATGTATATTTCCCCACTCTGTTCAGTGCAATTATTTAGCCATTTCCTTTGTTAAAAAAAAAAGAAGCTTATTTAGTCTAAAGACAAAAGGAAAAACAAATCAAAGGATGTCTGTCAGCAGAAGGGAAATCCAAGTAGTTGCATGCTGTGTCTGTGCAATGTAGCATCAGTACGGAAAGCTAACAAGACCCAAAGACTAAGGCCAAGAGTCAAAACATCTGCATCAGGCCCCTTTGTGTGAAAGCAGATGTGTTCTCTCTGCCTCTACTGTACCCACGCTTCTGGTGACTGCTGGTCAAGAGATGATGTGTCCTCTTCCAAGTTCCCAGTTCCCATACCCTTGGCTTTAAGAGCCTGGCATTCATCACATTTCAATAAAATCAATGTAGTTACAACATCGTTAAAATTGTGAAATCATCTTGTCCTGCTAAATATTAATGTCACTCCTCCAGACATCACTGGTTTGATGTGCTACAAGATACCTGTTCAGATCTGCGGATCTGCTCCCTAAACAGTGTCATTTAACACTAAGAAAAACTAAGCTGGACACCCCCTGCCCTCTCCCACAGCGCGATAACTCCACTTTGGCTCTGTGCAATCAAGCACTTCGGGAACAGGTTTCCCAGAGAGGTTGTGGAGTCTCCATCCTTGGAGATATTCAAAAGTCATCTGAACATGGTCCTGGACAACTGGGTCCATGTGGCCCTGCTTGAGGAGTACGGTTGGACAAAATGACCTCCAGAGGTCCCTTCCAAGCTCAACCAGACTGTGATGTTGTGGAAACATGGGTGGCACAGATCTAATGTAATCCTAGATGCCTACAACACCAGTGTCTGCATGTGAGGCATCTACCTGGGCTCCTGAGAGAGCAACAGAGAAATGTCACCCTCAGACCACGAGCTGGACCCATTTTAGACCCTTCTGTTAGCACGCAACGAATTCATTTCCTTTGAGAGCAAAGGGGAATACCTGGGGATGATCTATTCACATGGAGAACCTCCAACATAGAGATCAGATTCCCCAAGCCATTAACTCTAAAAAAATCCGTAGCATTGTATCAGATCTAGAAGAATTATGATGGGACTTCACATGAACTATTGCGTGAGATGTTCTGCAGCCACCAGCAGAGAGGAGAGAATTTTCCACCCAGCTGCAAAGCATGTGGGTTTGGCACACCTAGTTTTCGTGCTAGCAAACCAACAGCTGCCCATATAAGCCTTGCAAAGGCAGGCTAAAAGCTAGCTAAAATCAGAGTTCACTGTTCTACCAGCCTTGTGTGAGCACTCTGCCTTGGGGTGAATTTCTTCACCTTGTCCAATAAATCAGACAGATAACTGGTTTCCTGCTTCTCTCTCACTATCTTTCCTGAAACCACCTTGGCTTTGGCCCAAACATCTGTTTTCCAGGTCATATCTCCAGCATTTGCCACTACAAGACTGCTACTTGGCTCAAATCCACAGCCGTAAACAATTAACTCAGCTCTGGCAACGGCTCACTGTAATAGCAGCAGTTTAATTTAACACTAGAAGCAGCTGCAATGGGTATGGAGAGTGTCTGCTTAATTTCCCAGTGGAAGGGATACGATAAGGTATCTGAAAACTGAGGATGAAACGCATCTCTCCATAAAGGGCCACCTGAAACCTCTCCTCCAATAAAACCCAAATACGATGTAATTGGGGTTCAGCAACACTGCCCCCTGCTTCGCAGGCACCGGGGAGCTTCACCCACTCCAGAGAATAATGCAACATACGGAAATCATTCCCGGATGATATTAGGAAGTAATAAACTCCTTAATATCCTTAACCAATTGTGGCTAAAGAGAGAGGAAGAAATGAGCCCCTGCTCTGAGTCAGCGGAAGAACTGCGTTGAAGACAGCTGCCTTTAGTGGGATTTATGCTTTTGTGTTTCGCTGAATGAGAACGGATGCATGCACGATGCCATGAAGATGGCAATTTACTGAATCAGGGCCAACTGAGATGGGGGGGGAAGTATTTCTGGATTTATGATGCTGCTTTCCTAATGTCATCACACCCTCATTTTCTAGAGGTTAGAGGGAATATTTCCAGCTCTTTCCCTTTTTTGAGGCAGAACTGTGTGCCAAATGAGTTCATAATTTGAGGATCAGCATCACCAAGAAGGAAAGGAACCAGGAGGTAGGGCTGGAGGGTATGAACTTTCCTTCACCTCCAGAAAGGCAGGTCCTGACCCTGCAAATATCTGTTTATGTAGCTGGTGGAGATCTTCACGTGAGCATAACTTCACACACCCCAGGGTCTTCCTGCAGATTTCAAGGACAACACTGAATGCCAACAGCAATGGCTGGAGACCCTATCTCTGCCTCCTGATGACCTCCATCCCACAGCCATACTGTAGGAAACAGGGATCTAAATAACTCTCCTGTGATTTTCATTTTGGGTGCTGATAACACCTGTTATTTCAACAGAGATCTAACCAGCCTGTTCATAAAGGAGGATGTTCAGAAACCTCCTGGGTGCCACACAATGTTTCTCACATTTTCCTTTTACAAGGGTGTGGATCAGAGCAGGAGGAGGAAAAGGAGGGAAATTTGCACAGCTGCTTAATTTTCCCTCTCTCCCATAGTCAGTCACCCCCATCTGAGACATTTTGCAAAGGCAGTGGAGGGAGAAGGCAAGGAAAGGCAGGACCATCAGCATCTGATGGCATTGGTACAATACCAGACTCCTTGCAACTAAAGAGCCTCCCAATACTTCATGGAATGACCTGATTTCAAAACATAGGTGTTGCTCTCCATGCAAACCCTTCCCTATCGCTTGCAGACACAGCAGAGCCCGGCAAAGCATTTCTTCTGTCATGTGGAAATGAGGCTTGCAGACTTTTCTGGGGCCTAGGGCAGGCACAGGAATGGGTATTTCTCTTTAAAAAAGTCTCTGGGCCATCTTGTGATGCTGTGTTTAGAGCAAGCTGCATGTATCAGTAACAGGACCTCGTGTCTTATAAATAGCCTACAACCACGGCTCTTTGGACTCTGCTAAATTCACGTGGCTTCTTCCTGTTGCATTTGTTGTGCACAAGACAAGACTGGAGCCTCAGGTCTATTTTCAGATATTGTACGTGATTTAGCTACAGTGGAGTTAGTGCAGGTGAACTGATTTGTGGCTATGAAAGGGTTGGTATTCGTCCTGCTGGGGGAATTGCAGAAGATCGCTGCTGGGAATGCCAGTGGTCATTGCACAGAATCATAGAATCATAGAATCAGAGAATAGAATCGTAGATGGTTTGGGTTGGAAGGGACCTCAAAGACCATCTAGTTCCAACCCCCCTGCCATGGGCAGGGACACCTCCCACTAGCCCAGGTTGCTCAAAGCCTCATCCAGCCTGGCCTTGAACCCCTCCAGGGATGGGGCATCCACAGCTTCTCTGGGCAACCTGGGCCACTGCCTCACCCCCCGCACAGGAAAAAATGTCATACATCCACAGACTCTTGTATGGAATCTACAAACATGGTTCAGCAGATGCATGTATAGTTGTGTCATAAAAACAGGCAATGTGTGCTTTGCTATCCTTAGGTCTCTGCATAACAAATTTTTAACCTGATCTGAATGTTATCTATGTCCAAAGACATGGTTCAGCTTTCCACCCAGTTTCACACTGCAGGTTCCCACAGACTTCTCTATAAGCAACCTTTCTTCTTTTATTTGCTTAACAAACGACTTTGCAGCTCCATTCATTCCCTGATTGGACTGACCCGGCATGGATATGGGGGCCCGCACTAAGCAGGAATGATGACATGGGGGATGGTATGCAGCAACTGCATTTTGGTTGGGATAAAGGGACTGAGAAAACGTGGTCTCACTGTCAGTGAAGAGATTAAGTGTGAATTCCAATGAATACAGGCAGACAACTGCAATGCATGGTAGGAGCTGTCACCCCAGCTCCTGTCATAGAATCCTAGAATCATTAAGGTTGGAAAAGACCTCAAGGATCATCAAGTCCAACTGTCAACCCAACACCACCTAACTCACTAAACCATGTTGCTAAGAACCATACCTACATGTTTCTTGAACACCTCCAGGGATGGTGATTCCACTGTCATACACAGTAAAGAGACAGAAGCACTTGTAGGGGTGCACCATCCCATTTTAAAGAAGGCATTTAAAATAGGTAGAGCAAATCACATCCTGGAATCGCTATTTCCCCACTATGATTATGTCTACCCTAAAGATGCCCAAACTTGGGTAAGTCCTACTCATGACGTTCTGATGTCCAGCGAAAAGGACCCAGAGTGGATGGTGTGATCTGGGAGCAGATGCATTCACATCTGTTACAACAGCTTGAAAAGATGGTGAGGTAGTGCTGGTTGGGGACCCCAGACCTCCTGCCTGTCCAGGGCCATCTGCTCTGAAAGTTGCTCTGAAAAAGGAAAGAGGGTCTAGTGCCCAGGGACACTCCTCAACACTTCCTAATTTGCTCATATAGAAGGATCCAAAGTCTCCCATCAAAAGGAGAATCTGTCAGATACGCCTTTTGTTTTCCAGTAGACAATGTGAATTTATCTCTCTTTGGAGATGCAAAATTTTTCAAGCTAAAACACTTGTTTCTGCAGACTGGAAAGAGAAGCAGAGCAGACTCACCAAATCTCTATTGGGAACAAACCCCTCCAGGTCCGTGTCCCTGAAGCTAGATCATAGCCCTTCTTTTCCTCACATTTGATGAACATTTGTCATGTGTGGTTCTGAAAAAAAGCAAACTTGTACCCTCACCTGTCCCACCTGAAACATGCACAACCACTCAGTTTACTCTTCTTTGTAAATCTTTTCCTTTTTTTTGGTGCATTTTTTTCCCCTTTGGGTTCACATTATTAAAAGCAGCTTGTTGGTTTTGCTTTCTTATTTTCTTAGAGAGCTTCTGGTTAATTTAATTTCCTGTATCACTCCATTTTTTCAACGCTTGGGCCACCCAAACTCAAAAGATTCTTTCTCAAAATAATTATACCCATTGTATTTATTTATAATTTTCAATACTGACTTTTCTTTTTAGTTGCCTTGTAACAAGCACAGGACAAACTTGAAGCAACAGTGCCGAGTTTTTCAAATACTACATGCAAAATGTTTTCAAAGAGCTTTTCAATGTAATGAGGGAAATAAAAGTATCTTGAACTCAGATGTAGCTACAATCTCTTTTCATTTGGCCTCTTGTTCGTTAGCCCAGCAGTTCCTGTATTTCTGTAAGATTTTGGCACCAGTTCACACACTTCTTGTGAAGTCTTACGTTTTGATGTTTTTCTTTTTTAAGTGACACAGGTGGAGTTTGCATCAAATGCTTCACCGCCATGTATCAGGATGGTCGTTAGTGCACCGAGTTTCCTGCCAGTGCCAGCATCTACATCTATTTGTCACTTTCTTTCCTTTAAAAAAAAAAAAAAGAAACAGTCCCAAGAAGGAGACAGGACCATAAGGGGACATTAATGTCCTTCCTTCTGCAGGCACCGTTTCATGCCTATGGTTAACCTACTGTTCAGCAGTAGGAGTATTCCACGTCTTTATTTAATCTGGAAATCTACTAAAGGTATTTGGACCCAGAATCATGGAAATGTTGGGCTGGAAAAGAGCACTTTTCTCATCCCTCTGCCTCCTGACAGACTATGTCTACATCATCCCTGACGTGTCTGTCTAGCCATCTGTCAGGAAAGAACCTTCTTCTGTGCTTGGTGTTACCACGTACACCTCAAAAATGGGGACCGATTTGTCACAGAGGAGCCTCAGATTGTAACTGGAGCCCACCCTGGACATCCACACCTTGCTTCTGTGTGCCACAAAGGATTTTGGAGATGTATTTTAGGAAATCAGTTTTGATCTAGCATTGTCAAGTGTTTCTCCAGAGCTTGCCCTATAATTTAAGGAGAACTGGTGTTTTCTCCTCGCTCCTTTCCACATTTCCTATTAGGCACAGCACATCGGAACTGCAAAAAAGATGCCTGACCGACACATAATTTCATTTTAGACACACCAACAGTACATGCCCAGCTCTGGTCCACAGCCCTCAGCTGCCTTCTCCTTCCCCTCCAGTCCTCCCAGTAAGTCTGCAGGAATCTCTACCCCTGCAAGCACCTGGCCCAGCTCACACCACCACAATGGATATTTCGGATAATTCAGCCTTCTTCACACCCTTGCAGTTTCACGTCTAAACACCTGAGAAGCAGACTTTTTTTTTTTTTTTTTTTTTTTTTTTTTTTATGGCAGACCTGCAGCTTCTGCCCTCATTCTCCGCTCCATCAGTCTTTGCTTACATGGCTCAAACCTCAATGAGATTTGTTTTCTTTTTTTTTTTATTTTCATCAATCTCAGGGTTCCCTTCAGCAGATGCCAGACCTGTGCCCTCTCTTGTCAACACCATCACAACACCAACCCTATGTTTTTCCTGCCTCTGGACTCCAGCAACCTCCTTAAATAAATTCCAATATATCATTCCCTCTTCCTCAGTCAGACCAGAGCCCTCTTTAAAACTATACTTCTATTAAGATAAAGAAGCTCAGGTTCCAGCTAGACTGAAAGGGCTCTTTTCACTTACAGTTTGGTGTCCTGTTCTCAGCATCAGAGCCTCAGGTGGGTTCCTGAGAGACTGTCTATCTCTGTCTCTTCATACCTTTCCACCCCACTTACCATTTAGCTCACACCAACTCTCTGGGAGGTCATATATCCACCTCTTTCTTTCATCGCTTCTGCCCTTAGTTATCTCCCTGACTGGGTGGATAGAGAGCACACAATGGGCAGAAGAATGTAATACCACACACAGTCAAAATGCATTTTAGCCCAAAGAATCAGTTTTCTGTTTTGTTTTGTGTTGGGTTTTTTTTGTTTGGTTTGTTTTTTGGTTGGGTTTGGTTTGATTTAGGGGTTTGTTTATTTTTTTCTGTCACCTGCTGCTTAAGCAAACCTTCATGGGTTCATATTCACATTCTGTGAAGAGCTAAATCATGATCATGCAGACCATATGTGCCTCCCTTGTCCCCAAAACTCACACTGTTTTCCCTACTAACTAGCCCTGGCTCATGCTGTCCCCTGAGCTCAGGAGGTAGCACAGAGCCTTGCATAAAGCAAACATTCAGTCCATCCTCAGCATCATTCTCCTACCTTAGCCAAGCAATGCAGAGCACAAGGAAGACGTGCTGCCGCTCCTGCCCACACCACCGGCCAGAGAAAAGCTCAGTGATGCTATCAGATATCCAGCTGCAATAGTACAGATAGTCCCAGTGCACTCTCAAAATCCCAAACAGGGACTAGCTCGGAAGCTGTGTCATCTCTGTACAATGGTACAAGTTACAGCCATAACAGCAGATGGTTGTCTGTTTTAGACAAATGATGGCCCTTCGACTATGATCAGAAAAGGAAGGGTTGGCCAAAGAAATCAAGGCGGTGCTTTGCTCTAGAGATGACAAAGGTTATAATCAGTTCCACCCCTTCCTCATCACTCCCAAAAGGAAGAAAGTTCCTTTTTATGAAGCGATAGCATAGCTGTTGTCTAACATAGAACTGCAGAGCCAGAGGGGGTGTGCAAGCAGGAGCTGTACCACGAAGAGGCATACTGGTGGCTGCTAGGACTTCAGCAAGCACATAGGCATCCCGTGACAGGATCGAATTCAGAGGCTTACATCAGTACCATGGTCCAAAGCTCATTCAATTAACACTATGTCCTCCTTGTCTACCATGCCACTGCCCTCTGCTCACTCCTCACCTCCCTCTGTGTGGTCAGCCAGAGAGGTCCATGAGCATATGGGGCTGTAGCTGGTGATGCTCGTACTACAGGGGTCCTCTGCCCAAAAGGGACCGAAGTCCCCAGGACCCACCTTATGGCAACTTCTTCCACAAAGATGTGGGTCCATCTATTGATCCTGACACACTGGAGGTCCACTTTCCTCCCTTCTTTGTCCAAACAAACCAATACATGGCTGGGATTCCTGACACCTAACTTTATAAATTCACTCTACTACCTACTCTGTATACATCCGCATACGGACTATTCACCCCAGGCTCCCTTCACAAATGACAGAAAGAAAGAGACCTGCTGGCTTTTCAATTTCCATTATCTCCATGTAGCTGACTAAAATGGGTCAAATGCCTGGTGACCTCAAATGCCTCTTTCTCCCCACAGCCGACAGAGACGTGGAGACGTCTGTCTGGCATTTAGGCTTCTGAGACAAGGGGGGATGGCTCCTAGCCATGGTGTCTCACCTGCCAGCAGTTAAGCAAATTCAGAGACCAGCTTATGGGTCTTTGTCTGCATCAAGACCCAAATGAACTAACACATGTATTGCAGAGAAAGACGAATAAACTGAGGACACAATGATGATCTACAGCTTTGCCTAAGTACAACAGACTCTGAACCAAAACTCACTGAAACCTTGATTGTACTTTCTGTGGGGTTTGAATCTGGTCTGTAAATAAGGCAGAAGGACACTGCTAATAAGTAGGAACTGGAAAAACTGACATAAGCTGTATAACTGAATTTTCTAAAGCTGAGATTTGGTAAAAGCACCATCCTTTCCAATTTCACTAGAAAACACATTGCAGAAAACCACCTTGCTTTGATGGAGGAGGGCGGGGGGACGACGACAGGGAGAAACAAAGCTGTTTTCAAGAGACCTTCTCTACCTTATTTGCTCAATTATTTTAATAACAACATCTGTAGTTGCCCTGACAAACACTCTCCCCTCTTACAAGGGGGAGGAGGGGACAGGGGAGCTGAAAACGGAAGCTGGAGGATGCATGTTCTTTACTATTTCACCGATGTTATAAATCAAAATATAAATAGCAAGCATTACTGCAAGGGTGGAAGGGGAAAACCTGGGTAAATTCAGATCTCAACGTGCACACAGTCCTTCAAGACAAATAATGGCGACTCCCACAGTGGCATTTGTCTCTCTGGTTTCTGTGGATAAGCAGGGTACAACCTTGTCTAAATCCCGCTCACAAGCCAGAACAAATCTCTTTAAGCCTCAACTGCTCTTTCTGTTCTCAACACATCAGGCCCAAAATGCATTCTCTTTCTGTCAGACGACTCTTCCCCCACCGCAGCTATTCCTGACTTGCACTGCTAATTTACATCTGAAGAGGAGCTGGTTCACCAGCACATAGAAACTCCCCAGCAAAATCAAACGACCACATCAAAAACCTGCTCAGAAGAAAAGGCTGAATCCAAGTGAAAAATTAATCATATGCAAGTCGAGTTTTGAAATAAAATAGAAGTTAAATTTCTACTTCCAACGCAGTTGCAGAAGTCCAGAGCAAGCTTACGTGGATTTACAGCACTAGATGACCCCAAAGCTTGGCCTCTTCAATAATGTGACAGCCATTTCTGGCTGTGCTGTCCCTGCATCAATGGGGACATAGAGGGACAAAGTATACACCTACCAAACCCCAAGAAAACCTTGGTCCAAAGTTATGAGTACATTTGTTAGAGAGGTTCTTCTCCCACAAAAAAAAGAATAACTTCACAAAAGATGAGTCAGCCAGAGCTCTACAGCCAGTCTGCTTTGAGAATACATCCCCTTTCACCCTTGATCCCTGCGTCCCCAATATGAGCTATGTAAAATCCACGCTCTCAGCAAATGTGTGCATTTACCACAGTGCAACAGCCCTTCTGCTTACTGGGATGGACTGGGTTTATTTGCTTTTCCAGAAAACATGTGGTGCAATGGCACATGAGGGAGGAGTTGCACTTCCTGGCCTGGGGGACTCTCTACAATGAAATGTCCAGATGTGACGGCAGAAGAGGAATCTGTGTTTGACTATAGAGTTGTTGTTTGGGTTCTAAGTTGCTTGCTGTACTGTTACTGGATCTTTCAAGTGCCTCATGCTTATCAAGGTAAGAAACAGAGGAGTCCAGAGGAGTCTATGGCCTGACTTTTTAGGGCTGTGATTTAGTCCACAACACTTGGTCCAGACATAGCGGTGAGGAATGGGTGACCCTTTCCTCACCGCTATGTCTCTCCGTGGTCACCAGCATTGACCCCCTTTCTGGCTACAACCCTTCCTCAGGGCAAGGGCGTTATCTCCTTTCTGTCCCCTGACAATCCCTAAGGTCCTACTAACCCCAAACTAGGCAGTTTGACCTTGTGAAGCCAATACTGTGGAGATCAGCAGTGCATGGACACATGTCCCACATCAAGTGGACGAAGGTACCTTATCTGCTCCCAAGACAAAAACCACATCCATCCCTTAGGTATATCTCCCTTCCTTGAAATAGCCTTGTCCATCCTGCCTACAGGGAACAGTCCCTATCATAGAATCACAGAATGGTTTGGGTTGGAAGGGACCTTAAAGATTTTCTAGTTCCAACCCCCCTGCCATGTGCAGGGACACCTCCCTCTAGCCCAGGTTGCTCAAAGCCTCATCCAGCCTGGCCTTGAACCCCTCCAGGGATGGGGCATCCACAGCTTCTCCCTGTGCTAATGCACTATCATACACTACTGCTGCTCAAACAGCCAACAGCCAGACCTGGAACTGGGCTGACACTTGAATGGTCTTGCTGACAGCAGCACAGTGCTCAGCCCTGTTGTTTTGTTGCATAGTCAGTAACTCCAGACACACAATAAAGAACAGGACATGCTTGCTCTTAGGAGCACATCCAGTGGCTCACACCAGCTGTCAGGTGGAGCTGTGTGTCCTGCCCAGCAGGAAAAAGTAGGCAGCAGGTCCCAGTCCTTTGCTTAACACCAACAATGGGCCAGCAAGGAAAACAAATATCACTGGGGGAAGGTGACCCGGCATCATTGGTTTTTTTGGGACTGGGAATTGTTTTGTGCTACATAAGACGAATGTTTGGGTTCACTAAGTTCACCAGGATCTCTAGATATCTCACCTTCCATCCTGAAAGTAAACAATGGCTCCATATCGTCCACAAGGTGAGAGTCTGAGGAAAAAGTACCCCTGAGTTATCGCAAAGTCCAAGTAGGTCCGCTCTGGTTCTAGGGTTATGAAGCCTCCTTTCCATGAAGAGGCAAGAGGCAGAAAGGTCTTATACCTTGAATATCACCTTACAGGAGTTAATTAGCTCACTCTGTCCTAGGCACATTTTCTGGAGGTGTCTCTTTCTTACAAGGAGAAAGGAAAAAGGATGCTCTTGTCTCGGCTGTTCTGGCAAGGTGTGTAAGCATGAATCCTCATTCCTGGGAATGATGCCAACAAAGCCAAGGAAAGAGCCAAAGCTTCAAGTAAACAGAAGAGCATATACAATGTGCTAGATCTAAACACAGGTGAATTTCTAGCTTAAACCTTCACCCTTTTGCACTAGGGAAGGACATACCCAGCTCCACTCTCACGACTCGCCGTATACCTATCCGTCTTCTACCCACCTTGTTGCAACCAACGCCTTCTTCTCAGACTGTCTGTCTGCATGGGGTTTTTCCTGCCCCAGATTGCTCTCATGATCAGTCTGAGGTGTACCCACTGATCCACTTCTGCAGTCACGCTCACATCTCCCATGTTACCCTCAGCACCTGGAATGACCTTTTCAAACCAGTTTCAAAGGTCATTTTCCAGTCTTTTAAAATGACAAAACCCTCCATGAGCAGCAGGTGGTAAGCTGGTGTTTTCTGTTGCCACAGAAAATTCTGTCAAACATATTTGATACAGAACCACTTTTTCAACAACAATTACAAATTTTCTGAAGAAAAACTGAAGAATAAAGAAGTTTTTCCTCTAGAAAATAGAGGTTCGAAGTCTGAAATGCTTTGATTCAGCCAACCTATCATAAGGCCTCATGGAAACTATAGATAAGGTTCCCCCATATCCATTCTTTCTGTCAGGAAGGTTTATCCCCAGGACCACATCTTCCATGACACTTATTGCCAGGGACACTGGGGATGGAGCTAACACCACCACATAAAGAGGTCATGGGGCATCTTGGAAGCTCCAGAAAATCAAGTGAATGGAAACACCTGTGCCATCTCTTAACTAAATTCCCATGACCCGTAATAACATTGAGAATAAAAATATTTTTGTTGTGGACCAAAATATTTCCACTAAAGAACTAAAACTTGAAAATTTTCTGTGTCGTGGAAAGAAAAACACCTTTATTTCTCCTGTCCTCTAAAACCAACTGAATCTGTAACTTTGAAGCTTCTAGCTTAGATCCTCCTCTTCCAACACCCTACCTGGGAGCGTTTCACTATGCCCACGAAGAGCTATGAACACACAAGGCTGAAAGATTTCCTCCTTCTTTCCGTCTCCTTCCTTCAACATTTCTACTTCCATATGCACCGTACTTTTGCTTCTTTTTCTACAACTCATTCCTACATACATTGCAAACACTTTACAATCACCATTTTTTACGTGTTCATGCACTATCTCATCCTCAGATCCTGGTCAGGGCAGTGGTAATTACGGAGACAGTCCTCCGTTTATTTGCAGATAATTATAATGTGCTAAGTACAGCTAGGTTTTTATTGCCACCTTTGAACTCCTTTACACATCATGGAAGATGTTCTGACCATGTCCTATAGGCACATCTCTTTGATGTCACATCACATTCTTTTCTTTAACTGTTCATCATCTGATGAAAACTGTCTGAATTTCTCATCATTGTAAGTGACTTGTCTATGCTAGGAGATTATTTCAATGTGGCAGTACTTTGGTAATCTAATACATATTTCTCATTTAAAAAATGACACTTCTTACAATTGCTTTTTCTGTTTTTCTAGTTCATAATCAGTGGGAATAAGATGCAGGGCTTTTTTATTTTTCTAAACTCAGGTATTCATCAGGCATCACTGATGAGATGCAAATCAAAAAATTACGCCCTGAAAGATACAATTTCTTCATAAAGTCTCTTCTGCTCCTGGAGAAGTTGTGTCATCTCCTGATGGAAGGGCAAGAGCAACAATGGGGCAGAATGACCATTTCTCCTCTGTTTCATTTGCAGTCTACACACAGCCCCAGTAACACTGCTCAGTGAAGTTCACGGCCTGGTTGGTGGGCATCCTGAAGTTTCACATTGTTTTGCTGGCTGAGATGCCTCTTTTTGTCTGCAAGCACCTCCCAGACAGCTCAGAAATGAGCTGTGGTCACCAGCCCTTCTCTCCCCATTGACCTGGCAGGGTGAGGGTGTCTTAAACCAGTCTCAGCATTAAAGCTCCCTTCACTTCCCCGATGAAACGGCAAGTTCAGCAGACGTCACAGAAGTCACAGGAGCAACGGAATCAGACTGAGTATGATACACAGATGGCCACAAGATCAGAATGTCCCTATTGTCACTCGTTTATCAACTGGAAAGATTTTTGTCTTTTAGGGTTGGTATTTCCTATGCATACGCTCTAACTGTATTATTGTATCTCCTGGAGATAACTGGCACGTTTGTACTTGACAATGATAAGGAAAAGGGGACTGGCTTCTTTTGAACGACAGCCAAGAAAATTAAAAGATACAATAATTGAAGCAGCTAATTACTGAAGAGCAAACCAGCCCAAAACAGGTTAAACACGATGTGGGAATGACCATTCAGAAAAACTAGAAAAACGTTACGTAGGGCTTATCGTCTTTAAATCTCAGGGCTCTTTATGGCTCAGATAAATATCAAGAAATTCACTTGAGAGAGAACTGAACCCTACACCCACACCAACACCTAGCACCATGGGTGAGAGAGACAAGGCACGGCTCCATGAAAGCTGCACCGTTTTCTCTTCATCCTGCCCTGGCTGCATCCTATACAACTGTACACTTCTTCCTTTCAGCATTTCTGCCCCAAAGGACCAAACACAGGAAAGGATTTTTTCACCTAGGTAGAACTAAAAATATCCCAAAATGAGATGGCACAATGCTGTCCCAGCATGCTGCTCCAAAGCAATAATGTTGCTACAAGGTGGATACAGAATTATCTGTTGTTAAAACAGCTGTGTGCAATTTGAAAAGCAATCTGGGTTCATTCCACACACATCAGCAAAGTTAATAAACGTTATCTCTACCGCTGGATGAGATTCGGCTGGTGGAGACAATTTAAAAATCTCCAACAGGCTTGACAAATCACAAAATTAATACAAACAAGCAACAACATAGAAAGCACTTTGCAATGGGCTGCAGAGAAGGGTTTACAGTTTACGCTGCCTTTGCCAATGTTTTTCTTCTGGCTGGGCCTATGAGCAGGAGTCAGAGACTCTGGTAAGGATGCAAGTGCAGGCAAACAGAGATCACCACTGCAGAATGGAGACAAACTGTCACGGCGAGCTTGCAGGCTAACACGGACTGCTGATGCCAATCACGGACACAATCCGGCGAACGTTGCTGTGTGAGAACAGGCAGATGGCACATGAGCAACCCTGCAAGGGAACTGTGCACGCACACTAGGCTGTGGGTACCTGTGATTACAGGATCAAGGCTCTAGTTAGCCCTACAGATGATTTCACGAGTTTTGGATGTTCATACTGTTGCGCTGACTTTCTCTTCCTTTCTGTTTTGAGAATCACTTTTTCAGAGCTTAGGCAAAGGACAACACTCAACTTACACAAACCTTGGCATCAGCAAAATGGGAAGCAACAAGCCAAATTTGCAGCCCAGTGTTTTAACTTAAATTCACAAACACACACGTAAAAAGCCAAGAGCAGCTCCTATAGAGCAGCCCTCCTGTCAAAGCCCTGGGAGGTGGGTAGCACTTCACCTCCTCCTTAGGCTGCTGCTGAGCTATTTGCAATTAAACCCAGACAATCAGAAACAAACTAAAAAGTTGCCATCAGAAGTTAACATTCACCATATCATCTTCAGAACAAAGTGGGATGATATACAGAGACTAGCCCGGAAAAGATGCCAAGAGGGAAAAATAAGAATTTGTCATGCTGGGAAGCTAAGCGGCTGAGGCTCTCCTTCCCCCCATCCTTCCTTTCTCATTGCTCCCTCTAAGCCTTTCCTTTGATGCCCTCCACCTCTGATGTGATGGTGAGGCACACAGTGCATCTGTGAGAAGTTCTGAGAGTGAACTGAGTGACTTTCTTTGAAAGGAAATACACTTGAGGCAGGAAAAAAAAAAAAAAAAGAGTTAGCTCCACCCTGGCAGTGTCATAACCCTCTGTTCATAGCTCTCCTTGGTGTGAAAAAAAATGAAAAGTTTTACCCCGTGTAGCAGTGTAATTACAGAAACAGCCTGGGCTGCTGAGATGCAGGATGGAGGTTCAGGGTAGGGATACGAATCCTTCATAAGCTTCTGAAAAAATCCCAAAGGATGTGTAGAAGTGGGGAGAAAGTCTAACTAAGCTCCACATCGTCTATGCCAGTGCAAGTGTAGCATCATCTTAAAGCATGGAGTGTTTCCACTCAGAAACCTCTGCACAGGCTGAACATTACTCGCTTCATTCATCATGTGTCCTCACAGGAGTTGTGACAAAAATGAGGGGTTCAGCATGGCTCAGGGGGCTTTGGCAGGTGAAGGCTGGTGGACATCAAAGTCTCATTTCCAGCCTAGACACCCAAAAAAGAGACAAAAGCAACAAGCCAGAGCCTGCACTGGGATCTAGGTTCAAATCTGCTGTCAGGCGTTCAGTCAATGGCAGCTTGGTGGGACTGAGCCCCCGGAAAGCAGCTATCCTAGGAGGCCATCTGATACCTCCAGCTGAATGCAGCCCTGCTCCACCACAGCCAGGTGGGACAGGAACCTCCCTGGAGCAGATGGTCACTGCTAGTCCCTCAACTCAGCTCCTAAAGCACATTCCCCAAAAACTCAAAAATAAATGACTGGTGGCCTCAACTGGGATGTGAAGTCCTTTCTTCAATCAAAAAGAAGGACAAAAGAAAAAGAAATATAAAAAACACTGGTCCAGGGCCTCAAGGAATTGGCTGTTCAAAAATACAAAAGTCAGAATGTTGCCCTATTCACTACAAACAGTTCTGCTTCTCCCCCCGCCCCACACCTTTTTTAAATTTTTTTTAATAGCAAGTTCAGTGAAACTTTATCTCTTCCTGCCCTAGTAACCCTACTAAATAATCTGCTATTAGCATGACTCAACTGAGTGGCTTTCAGCTGCTGAAGTCATTTTCTTTGCTATTGTTTGTTTCATCGGTGGAAATTAAGAAAAGAGCCCATAAAAATCTTTCCGCCCCTGCAAAGTATCACGTTACTGGAGACTAGAGAAAAGTACAGTTAAGAAGTTAGTTGCCTTGTGGTTACAATATAAAGAGTGTGTTAAAAAAAGGATCCGCTCACACCCAAGAGTTTAATTTCATTAGCATTCAGTGTGGACGCAGGGAACATAACCCAAGTCTCAAGACCAAGCAGCCAGGATGGGTTTTCGAGTCCCCTCCTTCGAAAGGAAATGCAGCTCACAGGGGAGGAGGGATGGAGGCAGTTCATCTCTCTTTACCGCTCAAATCCACTTTCAAACACAGCACCAGTTTGTAGAATATTACAAACTCAATCCGAAAACAATATACCCAGCTACTGAGATACAACACCTTCACTAACACTAGACTTCTGTCTGGCTGTCTTATTACATGCTACTGTAACCAAGAAACACCTACAAAACATCACAGAACATCGCAGGGGAAAGTATTATCCCTCTCTATTTTCCCCAGTTTGTTTACCGTGTTGAATAACACTTTGGTTATAGACGGTTTTCATTGTTTTTCTCATTTTCCCCTCTTCTTTGTGCTGCATGAAGGCACATGGGAGAAAACAACACTTTTTTTTTTAAAGGCAGGAAAATGTGATTATGAAACCACAAACACAAAAAGACATCAGGTGTAGAACCCGAAAATAATTGAAACTCTTATTTAAGAAAAAAAGCAACCAAACAAACCCAAACAAAACCAAATCTCTTCGGATAGACGTCGACAGCATGCTCCCGGGGGGCCTCACCTGCTCCCCACCAGCCCCCAGCACATCGTCCCTCCCCGCGCAAGCCCCGCCGCCTTCCGCACCGCTCCGCACCCCACCATGGGTATACCTGCTGCCCGCGCAGCGCCGCGCAGCTCGGCTCAGCTCAGCTAGGCTCGGCTTGTCTCGGATCAGCCCGGCTCGGCTCCGCTCGGCACAGCCTGGTTCAGTTCAATTCAGCTCGGCTCAGCGCAGACTAGTTTAGTTGATCTCGGCTCGGCTCAGCTTGGTTTAGTTTGGCTCGGCTCGGCTCGGCTGGGCTCAGCTCAGCTCAGCTCAGCTCGGCTCGGCTCGGCTCGGCTCAGCTCCCTTCGGCTGGGCTCAGTTCGGCTGGGCTCAGCGTAGCCTGGTTCAGTTCGGCTCAGCCCACCCTCCTTCAGTTTGGCGCGGCTCAGCTCGGCTTGAGCGCAGTTCACCGCGGCTCTGCTAGGCTCCGCCCAAAACCAGCCCGGCTCGGCTCGGCTCGGCTCGGCTCAGCCCGGCTCGGCGCAGCCGCCCCCGCCCCGCGGGGCCCGGGGGGAAGCGCACGCCGGGCTGCCCGCAGCCACCGCCGGGGCTACCTTCTCCTCCTCTTCCTCCTCTTCCTCCTCGGCACCACTGCGCTCCGCCTCCGGCCCCCCCGGCCTCCTCCTGTGTCTGCCCCGAAAAAAAGGGCCCGATCCTCGGGTCTCGGTGCTGGATGGGAGGTGAGTATCATGTCCGGTCCTTTAAGGGACCGTGTTTTGGGGCTGTGTGTGCAGAAACGCCTTTTGCAGGCAGGGAAAACATGGCTACAAAGAAATGCTCAAAAACCATTAAATAATTAGGACAACATTAATTTTGGGGGGGATGCAGAGCCTTATTGTTGTGGCTAGAAGGGAAGGTTTGCTGAGGGGAAGTCAGCAGGGAAGTCTTTCCTCGTTCATTTCACAGAATCACAGAATGTTAGAGATTGGAAGGAACCTCGAAAGATCATCTAGTCCAATCCCCCTGCCGGAGCAGGAACACCTAGATCAGATCGCACAGGAACGCATCCAGGCGGGCTTTGAATGTCTCCAGAGAAGGAGACTCCACAACCTCTCTGGGTTCCAGTGCTCTGTCACCCTCACTGTAAAGAAGTTTTTTCTCCTATTCAAGTGGAACCTCCTATGTTCCAGCTTGAACCCATTGCCCCTTGTCCTGTCACTGGATGTCACAGAGAAGAGCCTGGCTCCATCCTCCTGACACTCACCCTTTACATATTCATAAACATTAATTAGGTAAATTTGTCTCATCGTGTTGCATTCTTGGCCATGGGTGTTTGAAACATCTCTCTTCCAGGCAGGCCCAACCTCGGACCAGGTTGTTATATGGAAGAAGACCAGGTGGTACCTGTTCTGTGCGCTCCTTTCAGGGCTTGAGGGTGTTAGAGGTGGGTTTTGCCCTGGACATCTCCTGGGAGACCTTCTCATCTCCACTGGTTCTGTGGTTTCCTATCTGTAAGATTAGGTGTGATGCTGAGGGTTGTAGAGGGGAAAACTGGCCTGGGAACCTGAGAGGAGTAACAAAAAGAATAGGAAACCCCAGAAATTTGGGAGACACAGAGTTAGTGTTGTAGAACATGCCACCTGCTGGACCTGTAAAAGAGGTGTTTTGTTTAAGATCATCCAAATAAAGTGTTTAGAAATTTTAGGACCTGTACATTTTCACTTTGAACACCCTGGGATGGTTCTTTGAATACCATGGTGGTTATTTTACACTTGCTGCTGATCCCTAAAATGTTAAGTCTGCATTAAAATAAAGAAAGGCGAGGCAAGGCAAAGGGAAAGGTTGCTGGGATTTTGGAAATAGGGGGAAATGAGTTTCTTTAAAGGAACGGCTCTCTCCTATTTTCTGGAAAAAAATTGAGTACAATACCTATTCCTGTTACCAGCAGGAGAGAAAAAGACATTTCACAAAGCAGATGATTTTGCATTTGCATTAACTTACATATCCATCCTTCCTGTCTGCATCGGAGTACATTATATTGGGGAGGCATGGGGTGTGGTGTAGGCATTGCAAGCATGCAGAAGAGATCCTTTCACCCAAAGCGAAGGGGAGCTGTACATAATTTTAAATCCTGTGTATTCCCATCCCAAACTCAAGTTTTCTCTTCCATTGGTTGCTGACGCTGTTGCTACAATTTGCACAGGAATGTGATGGCTGGAGGACCATCGTACCTACCTACACTTAGACATTGCAGTGGCGTGTGCCCAGCTGTGATGCAACCCCAAGGTCTCTGCCCCGTCCCTGACCCCACTGATATTACCCCCACGCATACACCAGGTCCCACCTGGGAGGGACAGCAGCCGGTTACGTGAGGATCACTTTGCCTATAAGAAATGTTGCAGATTTGCAAATATTTAGGCTCAGGATCAGTTTCTGTGTATCACACATAAAACAGGACACCAGGCTACTTAGCTCCAACATATGGGCAGAAAAAGGTTCAAGCCTGTGTCCTCTTCCAGCAGAACATTTGGCTGTGGAACGACAAAGTCTCAGAGAAGGGAAAATCCTCAACAGGACATCTTCCAGACGCTGCCCCAAGGAAAAGTCCGCAGGAGCCCTTTCTAATGGGGCATTCACCCCTTTTGTCCCTCTAGACCTCTGCTGACATCTCCAAGCCTGCTGGCTGCAGCCTGTCCCAAAACTGTCCTTCACTCCGGGAAAGCATTCCCTTAATGTGTAACCGAAAACTTCCTTGATGGGATTTAAGCCCATTTCTTGTTCTAGAATCACAGAATCAGAGAACAGAATCATAGAATCACAGAATGGTTTGGGTTGGAAGGGACCTTAAAGATCACCGAGTTCCAACTCCCTGCCATGGGCAGGGACACCTCCCACTAGCCCAGGTTGCCCAAAGCCTCATCCAGCCTGGCCTTGAACCCCTCCAGGGATGGGGCATCCACAGCTTCTCTGGGCAACCTGGGCCACTGCCTCACCCCCCGCACAGGAAAATATTTCTTCCTCATATCTAGTCTAAATCTGCCCTCTTCCAGTTTAAGAATAGAGCCCAATCGATTGGGTTGGAAGGGATCTTTAAAGGTCATCTAGTCCACCCCCACCATGCAATGAGCAGGGACATCTTCAACTAGATCCTATCACCAGGGATGCAGAGAACAGATTTTCCCCTTCTTTTTCACAGCAGCTTTTTTGCATATTTAAAACCGACAACGCTGTAGTCTGGGAGTCAGCTGCCATATTAATTACCCAGCTGACACAGAGCTTCCACTGAAACACGCACCAACTGCTGTGTATTATTATTGTCATTTAACTTGACTTGTACAACTAATCATCCATCGCTTTCTACAACAGGCGAGGCCACTCCTGTGGGTGTAGGTATTTGGAAACCAAAAGCCCTTAAAGCTGCATCTTTCTGGTGGAAAATATCACCACAAGCCATCGTGTTTTCTTTCCTGTATTTGAAAACCACCCACATTTTCAGTAAGAAAAAAAAAAATATCAAACTGATTGAGCATTTTGCCTGGGCAATAGACCTTTCTGAAGAGTTTCATTCTCGAAATACTTGGTCTCTGTTGTTTGGTTTTCAAGGATGATTATTTGCAATTTATTGTTAATTTAAAGGAAGTGCAGGGAAAAAATAACAAGGGAACACATTTAATAACTGCCGCCGCAGAGGCTAAAATATTCCTCGTTGTCTTTGCTTTGAATTAATTGAAACTCAATTAATGAGTCAAAGGGCTTGAAAAATAAAGAATATATCTCGTTAGGTAGTTTTCAATGTTAAAATAACACTAAAACTGGGCTTTTTTTTTTTTTTTTTCTCTTTTTCTCCCTAAAGGTTTTCATTTCTGCTCAAAGTGTGCACTGAATGTTAACATGAGGTTTACATTTCCGTTTCTTCCAGTAGTCATAAAAAAAGGGCTTGGAAAGGACCAGAGAGGTCACTTCATCCATTCTAATACACGACGGGTGCAACACTCCCCAAACCACCCGTTCCCAAGAGAGGTTTATCCACACTTCCAGGCTCCCTGGCCTCTGCAAAAGAGGACAGGAAATGCAGTGAGCAAACCAAACCACTTGCAAAATACTGTGTGACGGTGCATATCTCCCAGGCTTCACCAGAAAAGGTTGAGTAATTATGGAAGAATCTTTCTAAAGCGTCCACTCTGATTTTACTTCTGTGGAACTCTTTGACTGGACATATATATTGTTCTATAAAGAGAAACAGAACAATTGTGATGCTGGGCTTATCACTGATATTGTTGCAGTATCTTCCGAGAGTTGTTAGTCTCATACCAAGGACCAAAAAAACACGCAAAGTAAAATGTATTCCCTCTCCACAAAGTTTGTTCAACTGTGATTTTGTAAAAGTTCAAAGCATTTTCTCAGTCCCTATTCAGTTATTTTAGGCTCAACACTATGTCAGCGACTATGAGCTGTTGGGAATTCAAATAATTGATTTAAACAGATGCATAAAATGCGTTTTAGAGCACAGGCTGAGGGAGGCAGTGCCGCTGCCTGCCCTCACCTGCTGGTTTCCACACTTTGCCCCCCTCCTGCCTGTGTCCTGCCTCCCCCTGCCCGGGTTATGGGTTCCTCACTTTGCTGACTCAACCGATCGCCTCACTGTGCTCCCAGCCAGAGTATCAAAATGGTCTGGATTTAAGAAAAACAAGCAAAGCAAAACTGAAAAAAAAATATAAAAAAGAAAACAAAAGGAAAAAAGAAAACAAAAGAATAAAAGAAAAAAGAGAAAAAAAAGGAAGAAAGAAGAGGGGTTGCCTTTTGCCTGTAACAGTATTATTTTTCGCAGGGCACGGTCACATGAAGGGCTGGGTGAACACAGTGGTGGTGGGGAAGAGGTGGGGTGGGTGACAGAGGGGTGGGAGTGGGTGGAAACCTCCCCAGCCATCTCTGTAGACTAAAAGGTTCACGGTGGGTGACCACACTGTAGTTGACACTGCAGGAGAGGTGTGGTGCTTTGAAACTGCTAGAAAAACACAAAGTCATCTGTGAGAAAAAGGTCCTCTCCTTTCCTAGAGAGTGATGCCTTGCTGCCTGTGTGAAAGCAATACCCCTCCACTGACCTCTGCACAAACACACCTTCTCTATAAGTCTCTCTGAAATGGGGATCATTGAAAGTCAACTTCGAGCTTGGCTTGTTCCTATGCCTGGGAATTAGTTGTTGACCTTTGGAGAAAAACTGCCCAGTTTGGGGGGTTGAGGGACTGCTGGCACTCATGTTCTGCAGTTCCTAGCTCTTTTGATAACATTAATTGCACAGGTAAAAATGAAGGAAAAGCAACAGTAGTAATATTTGAAATCACAGAATGGTTGAGGTTGGAAGGGGAGGTCATGTTGTCCAACCTCCTCGCTCAAGCACACCAGGACCACGTCCAGACAGCTTTTGAATATCTCCAAGGATGAGGACTCCACTCCCTCATTGGGAAACCAAGTGACATCAGGCTCTTTTTGTAATGTATTTCTATGTCCTCTGTCTTTACTGTCTTCCCAGTTAAAAGAACGTTAGTTTAAATTCAGTTTGGATTAGCAGAAGTCATTGCCCAGGGAGGTCACAGAAGTTAAGAGAACAGCAGGATTTCAAGTCTGCTCACATTTATCTTTGCAACTCCCATGGGTATTCGGCACAGAAATTTGCACCTCTTTAGAGGGTACTCTAAAGACAAGATGACTGGGAGGTTGATCAGTCTTCTGCTGCCCCTGTGCTAACACTACAGGGCTTTTTGTTTTGAACATGAGAGGTTTTTTACAGTTCTAGATCTGGATGTCTGGGTTTTGAGCCTGGCTGTTGACAGTTCATACCATGGTGCCCTCCCATGACTGAAGTCTGTACCAAAATTTAAGCTGCAGCATAACTCAAATCTGGAACAACCATCATGGCTTGAAGATGCTTTTGGTGATTGCTGAGGTGGGGCAGATGTTCTCCTTGGAGACAGTCATCTCCTTCAAACTAATAGGTTCCAGCAGCCCATCTGGTGAGAGCTCTTGTGTTTGGTCTGGTGTTCTTGAACTCGTAACAAGTTTGAACCATCCTTGCAGGAATCCACAATTTTTTTTTTTTTTTTTTGCATTAGCTGTGCAGTTTCCGCACACAGACAGTCACAGTTTCCTAGTTTTCAAATAGAATAGCTGTCAGAAAGAACAATAAGACACCGTGAGGTTAATACAAATTTGAGTTTTCAACAAATGCTGTCTCATGTAACGGTGAGGAGTTGAGAGGTTTTATCTGATAACTTCACTTCTGGGTTATGCACTGCAGCAACTTGAAGCAGTTTTTCACCAATATTGCAGAACTACTGAGTGTCTGACACAAAAATCCTTTGTGCTGGGTGCTGTACAAACTCCTGAAAGGAACCAAACATCCTCCTTCATGGAGGGAAGTCTCCAGGAGGAAAGCCCAGCTGATCAGGTTGTCTAAGGCAGGACCAAGGTCTCTCTCAGCCCAGTATATTACTACCTCTTGAGTTTTTAACATATTTATCCTTATTATGCCCTAAAATCAACAACTTTCCCTCTTTTATAAATAGGGTAATGAAGTCTACAGACAAGGAAGGGCAATGTCTAGCTCTTGGATAACCACTCACATATCCCTACCGTATGAGTCCCCAGACTTCTTATCTTGAGGTGTCTTTTGTGCTTGGACCTGTCTGGTAGGCACCTGGGGACAACTGGCAGGTCAGGGCCGGCAGGGGAGAAGATGGAGACTTGCCCCATTGGAGAGTCTTCCCTGAGGCGTGGCATGAATTACTGCCAGAAACAGCTCCAGGTGTTGAAGGCTGAGCCAAAGGAAGAGCTGATTTAGCCTGGAAAAGACCCCAGGAGCTGCAGTATCTGTGCACACAGCTGCTGGTGGAATCTTTCACCAAAAACATATGGAGACGGTCATTAGTGGCCTTCATGATCTCGGTAGTGCTTTTTCCAAAAAAAGACTTCAGCGGTTTAGCAAACAGGACTGTGAAACGGAGACAGAGCTCGAAATGTGAGGTGGGCTAAGCCTGCTAAATCTTGACTCAGCCTGCTCAGCCTCCCTCCCAAACCAACGTGGGGATGATGCTGAGCAGCCCCTCTCTCCTCTGCCATCCCGCTACTCCACCGCATGCTGAGGTCGCACTGTCACCTTCTTGGTGCTGCAAAATGAGAGCTGGTCTATCGCTTGCACTTCGTTTGCAGCGGTGCTACCTCCTAGCTGGGAAAAGCCAGCCAAAATCCATCCCTTTCTGTAGCTTTTGCCTCTCCCATGTAACCTATCCCTGAGCAGGCATGAGCCAAAGACGACCCGTGAAGGTCTTTGATTTATTTCTCTGAATTCTTTCTGTGTTTCTCACATGAGCTGAATTGCCCTATTCGAAAGACACAAGGACATGAGCAGATGGTGTTGTTTCACGGTGAAATTTTGCTCATAATGAGTTATTCAGTTGGGTGCTGTGGTGTGCGTGCTCCTTCTAAATTTCCCAGAAATCTGTCTTCTCCACTGCATACTTAAGGTAAGCTGGGGTGAACAGAGGCTGCTGACGGTAAGATTTCAGACCTGACCTCCTTGTGGTGAATATTTGGGGTGAGGAGTGGGTTTGCTGGCTTGCTTTCTTTTAGTGGTTAAGGTGAAAGGTCAAAACTTTTTCTTCTCAGTGCGATGAAAATGTCTGATGTGAGTGCATTTACCATCAATACTGGCTGATGGAAACATCAGGCCCCGGTTAAGGGAACCACTGTCACATCCTTTCTATTATGGCCACAAAATTCTCAAAATGATGACTTTCCATTTTAGCCTCTGTTCACCAGGGTGTCCAGGATACTTATTCCATCAATGAACTCAGCTTTTGGACAGCCAATAAGAGACATGATGGACTCATTTTTTTGGCAGCATAGAAGAGAACAAGATCATATGGCATTAAACGTGTCAGCTTCCCTCTGAAAACCAAGTGTCCTCAGGCCAGCTCTGGCAGTCAGGAGAGCTGCTCCTCCGAGGGAGATGCTACAGCGATCTCTGCTAGGATCAGGAGGAGGAACTTGGAGTGATGTCCTGAGCAATTCCAGCATTAGGAAGGCACATAAAGATAAGCTAAGCGATGATCCTCTTTTTCTGTCACCGGCCACAGTCAACAGGTTGCAACCCACTTAGGTACCCAAGTGTCCATTGCTAGTAGGAGTAGAAATGGGATTTCAGTGAGGGAAGAAACAAAAGGGAGATCCCCAAGCACTTCACGTTGCTTGGCTATGTGCTCACTGTTATTACTTTCCTAGGAATCACTGAAGGCTACCCCAACAACCCCTTAGAAATGTGCCTCTCTTCTTTGTGTGTTCCTCATATCCATAGTGGGCAAGGGGTCTGAGAGGGTAGAGAGAAGCACTGAAAACTCTACACTCAATTTAGGAGAGCAGAAGAGAAAAAAAGAGAAAGAAATTAAGGACATATTAGTGCCGTAGGTGACCTTCAATACACTGTCTAAGCCATGAAATGTGGGAAGATGAGAGGGCTGTGATGGAGGGACAGGAAGCGCACATGTATAGTGTGGTGGTGATTTGGGGCAGCACGCAGTGAGGATGAGTAGGTGTGAACACAGAGGATGTTGCCTCACTTGGGTTGGTTTCGGGGATGCCGGTGCTACTAACTGCCTTGCAGTACAGTGCGGAAATACCTGAGCTTGTTTGAAAGATGCTCTTGTAGCTATTTCAAGGAGTTGCCCAGTGACAGTACAGATGTGGGGGAGGAAGCACTGATTGATCATATCAAGAAGTCGACATCTGTGCATTGGATCACGGTCGTCTTTGTAGATTGTTCTTGTCACTACAGCAATGAAAATGCAACTTTGCGATAACTTAACACTTTCCTGCAAGTCCTTGGGATTCCTGGCATGGACTAACGCCTGGGGTGCTGCATCTCCAGTGCTTTTGTTGTGTGTTGGTAGACAAATGAAAGCCACGGTACTGCTTCGTGATCTAGTCCCATCTCTGTTTAGAGAAGGTCAGGATCTGAAGGGTGAAAAGACCCTGGAGCATCCTTTCCCGTAGGATATCTCCTAGCCATGCTCCAGAGATCTTACAGATTTACACCACCCACTCAGTCGTGAAGTCTTCACTTATTATTAAAAGTAGGTCATCGCTGTCACAGCTCAGGTTATTTTGTCTCTGGTGGATTTGGTTTGAACACTTTGCTTTCCAGACAATGATAAACACAACTGCATATGAATCATTTTTTTACCTCCGGCTTCATTTAGTTCTTAGAGAGAGCTCTTAGAAAGGATTAGATGACTGGAAGCCTGCTTGGTAGTGCCTGAAAATGAGAGCAAAAACAAAAGATGGAGAGGAAAAACAAAACTACAGTCTTTTTTCTGCTCTCTGATCCAAAGTGGTTTATCCAGATATGTGATTTCCTTCAGGATACAGAAGAAAAAGCTCAAACATATCCTGGAATTAAATGACTGTATCATAGAAGGTCCCCCATGCAGGAGGCAAGTGCAGTACTTTAGTTGTACTTGAAGTCTATTTTGAAGGCTTAAGTGGGACTTCGGTAATAAGTAGGCTTTGTGTTTTGTCTTTCAGTACAGCCTTACAGATTCAGACTTAATCCCAGAGTTGTGTAAGGTATCAAGGTGCTGTAACACTAAATGCCTCAAAAGTAACTATTTATACCAGCGATTCTTTTCATTTGTGCCTCTGGTTTGTACTCAAATGGTCTTTTAATTGCTGAGCATTCTTCCGTGCGTAGTAGCATTAGCCAAAAGTCCTTTTCCAGATGAGGGAATCCAGAGTTCCATTTATTAGCAGCAGAAGAGACTTAAGTCCCAGAAAGAATAAGGCTGAAGAACCAGAGGAATCATGCAGTTTTTAAAAATGGTTTTAAAAGGTCACCGCACACCACTGGGAAAGGAAAATCAGGTCCTACCCACCAACCCTAGGAAATGCAGGGGCTTGTTTAATATTCATTGTGGGCTTTCCCTAAAAGTCAGTGCATGTTTAAAAATGTCACTGCACAAACTCTCAATTCATATTTCTTGGGCCATTGCATGTTCAGTAATGGGAAATCAGCTTCATGTTGCAACTGGAAGATCATGCGGTACACAGGGCCATGACTTTTTGTAATGTCAGTACACTTAGCATGGAAGACTATGCAGCTGGTTTAGTAATTTAATTCTAGTAGTGTCTCCCTCTTCCTACAGTTCTTTTTTGTTTGAACCTTCAAGCTCTTTGGGACAGCAATTGTCACTGCTACTGGTCTGGACGAGTTCTAGCATGATAGCTTTGCACCGTGGCTGATATCAAGGTGCTAGTGAAACATGAATGCTAAATAATCATAGAATCATAGAATAGAATCATAGAATGGTTTGGGTTGGAAGGGACCTTAAGGATCATCGAGTTCCAACCCCCTGCCACGGGCAGGGACACCCTCCACTAGCCCAGGTTGCTCAAAGCCTCATCCAGCCTGGCCTTGAACCCCTCCAGGGATGGGGCATCCACAACCTCCCTGGGCAACCTGTTCCAGTGTCTCACCACCCTCATAGTGAAAAATTTCTTCCTAATGTCTAGTCTAAATTTACCCTCTTTTAGCTTATACCCGTAATACTAATGTTCTTGTTGGAGAAAGCAAGGCAGCGAAATGTCTGGAACTACAAGTTAAATGGACTGGTCTGCGTCTGGGGTTTACTAAGAGAGCAACTTAAAATGCAGGCTAAGAGCTCAGTTTAAGAGGAAAAAAGCATTTTCTTTAAGAGCCAGAAAACTTTGAATAGTGAAACCGTGGTACAATAACCTAAAGGCGTACAAATAATAAAAGTAAATATATTAATGCATACAAACCTGCATTCGTACCTATCCATGTGCAATCTGCAGAAGTGTTTAGATGCAGGGCTGTAGCAAGGACACCATCTACACAGGATATCAAAGGAGCCTACGTATATATACAACACCCCAGACACCCCAGGATGTCACCACAGGTGTCTGCATCTAAGGACATGTCCAAGGAGAGGGCCTTGTTGTCTGCAGCAGCAGGGCAAACAGGAGGTGACAGCAGCTTAGGGATATAAAAAGAGATGCCCAGATGACAAAGGTGAGCTGCAGCAACAGAAGTCTCATATTCCATCTGGCTACGTGAGTATTTATTCATGTGCATGTTTGTATTCTCCACCAGTCTCACTATTGGTTTTGCAAATATTCTTATTGCACTTGTCCAGATATTGGAAGACGGGGGCCATACTTTGCAATAGCAGTGACGTGGCTGAGCCAGGGAAGCTGTTTCAGGCTGTTGTGCTCGTACAGCCATTTTTCCCTCTCCAATGTGAAAGAAGCGTGGAAGTGGACAGACTGATTCTTCCAGCCTGAACCTTTAATCCGTGCTTCAGTGCCTCAGTGCTGTGTCTGAGTCACCATCAGTCCTGCAGCTGAGAAGACTTATGGACACAAGGGAAAAATGAGAAAAATTGCAGAGATGGGCACAGACACACACAGCTAGAGACAATATAGGAGAACTTTCAGAAGGTGTACATCTGTGTTTGGGGAGATAATCTGGAATACATGGATCAGGAGGGGTACAAGACAGCACCGTCCCAGGCTGGTGTTGCACAGCCATTTGCTTGTGACTTAGAGTTGATGCAGTTTTGCTTTGGCTGTTCCTGCTGAGGACTGTGGGGCTGTGGAGGAGGTGGCTGCTCCTGTCTAACCTGCCCGTGTGTCCCCAAACATCACATCTTGTTCTCCAGGTTCCGTGCAGTAGAGATGGCACTAGCTCTCCAAGCAGAGGGCTGTCACCTACATGTTGGAGGAGTTGTACCACCTACCCTGCCAATCCACTCACCAACCACGTCCTGGACTTGGCTTTCCTCCTGCAATCTGAACTTCGACGTGTCACTTTTATTATTGCACAGGTCTGTTTGCTTGTTCTTCACCAGGCTGCTCCGCTGAGCCCAGTAGCAAATATGCTTTATTTATTTTTATAAATATATATTTGAGCAAATATGCTCCAATAATGTTCTGTCCCTCCCCGGGACCAGTTTGTTCAGTTAGGACAGGGGCTCATTTTCTCTGTTTATGCAATATTCTGCAGCGTAAAGGGAGAAAGGGGAAGTGGTCACTTGTGACCGGGCACTGGGCACTATAATAAGCCGAGGATGACGATATATACGAGGCTGAAAGGAAGGCAGGAAGTGCTCCTTCGTACATGAGTAGGCTTTATTCTAATTCATGTGACATATGACTACATTAGTCTGGGGTCAGGCGGTGACATCGTAGGGTGGTGAGCACACTGAAGGCCACAGCAGAACAGAGATGGATAACGGGGACATCTCCATCCAACCTGCCAGAGATGCAGTCAGGTGTGTCAGTCTTCCAAGGCAGTGCAGTGATCAGACTGTAGACCACAGAAAAACCAAAGGGATCATTTTCATACGTATGTGTGTGACTTTCACTTTGAATCCTTCTGTGCTCAGTTTGACACAAAGAGAACAGAGCAGCCGCTGCTCAATCCAGCAGGGCAGGCGAAGTGAAAAGTCAAGTTCTTCACCTGCAAACAGAACGTGACTTAATGACTGCCTCCTGGTGGAAAGTGTACAAGCCAAATATTTTGCGGGTATTTTTGGAGTGCTCTCAGACAACATAATATTGGATATGCTTACTTCTGGTAGGTGCCTCAGATTTTATAATAATTCAGGCAACACCCTTGACACTAGTAACAACTAGTTATCATGCAGGGAGTTTCAGTTTCACTGTGATCGCCTTATCTGAACACAAATCTGAACCCTCCGCACATTGTTCAACACAGCTTAGGACACGAAAATACTGAGCACTCTGTTTATTGCCATACCACCCGATCATGTTTTTCTAAAATATTTTTTCACTGGCAGGTTGTTGGTTTACTGCTTCCTAGGGTAGGAGAATAGTGGTTTTTTGGGTTTGCCCTTTGCTCTCATGGATTTCAGTGTCATGGATTTAGGCATCAGAGTCACTAGGATATGTGAACAGTCTCTGGCACAGCTCAGATGAGGAATCTTAGATGTACTAAAAGAGCTTTTTTCACACTCTGATCTGCTGTAAACAGAAAATAGCAATGGTATGCTTTGTCCTGAGTGAGGGTCTTCCTTTAAAGATTATTACCATTTGTGATGTGCTCCTCACTGTGGATTGCAAAGCCATTGTGCTGTGAGTTATGAGAAATTTCTGACTCCATAATTTGAATGTCAGATGTTTAACTCCAGCTAGTCACACGGAGTCAGCAGACAGGTGCACGAGTGACTTCACATATATTATGGATTTGCAACCCAAAATCGTCTCTCTTTAGATTAAATAGACCTTCACATCTTTCCATAGCTGTTATCTGAAGAGTATAACTCAGCATAGAGAACCTGCAAGGTGGATGTTAGTCGAACAGCTGGAAAGTGGCAACTGCATCACAAACCGGGAAGCTGGCAGTTGCTGAGGCTGAACCTGCAAACCCACAAGTTTCCTGGAAGTAAACTAGATATGGAAATATTCACACAATCACAGCTCTAGTAACCTGGGGTTGGTCCCTCTCAGCAGCAAGTTAGCC
>WKFP01014226.1:387328-410178 GCA_011057875.1 Pterocles orientalis
CTTCACATCTTTCCATAGCTGTTATCTGAAGAGTATAACTCAGCATAGAGAACCTGCAAGGTGGATGTTAGTCGAACAGCTGGAAAGTGGCAACTGCATCACAAACCGGGAAGCTGGCAGTTGCTGAGGCTGAACCTGCAAACCCACAAGTTTCCTGGAAGTAAACTAGATATGGAAATATTCACACAATCACAGCTCTAGTAACCTGGGGTTGGTCCCTCTCAGCAGCAAGTTAGCCTGCTGAAGGACAGAAACGATCCTCAAACTCTTTCTAATGACTATAGTGGCATATGAAGAGTTCCAGCAGGAGTTCCAAGTTACAGGTGAAGCTGAGCTCCGGTATGGAGTGAGGTCCTCCCGATAGATGCATAGGCAAAGCTGAAGGATTCAGACTTCATCACTGACGGAAAATTAATTGTGACATTTTTGATCAAATCTTTGTTGTAAAACCCTCACACTCTCACACCCCTGAAACCTTTCAGCAAATGAGAAGTCTCTTCTTTGAGCATGGAAAAGCCAACATTTCCAATGGCAATTTGTTATTGGAGTCTGTGCACAGTGTTTTAGGTTTGTTTTTTTTTTTCTCCCAAGATGGAAAAGAAAAACAGTATAAAGCTATTGACTTTTAAAGTAATCCTTTCTGTCAATACAGGCCAAGCAGGTTTTGACTTCAAACAATTTACAGAGATTTGCACACCTTGTTTCAAGTGTCATGCCACGATCTTGAGTCCATGCTGCAAGTTGTTTAATTAGCCACATTAATCCACTAAGTGATGGCAAAATGTTTAGCAATGATGTCTAACTGGGGCATTGTGAGGGAACTTTGTTGTTTAATTAGGAGATAATTGATGATTGTGCAGAGAGTACCGGGTTATAAAAGGCTTTTGCATGTCATTTAAGCTTGTGCTGAGCTCAATACAGTAGCTTTTAAACAGCCTGTTCAAATTAATTGCTATTATTATGGTACATAGATTTAAGAAGGGCCATTATTCATGAAAAAATTTATTTTAGTGTTCCTTTAGGTCTAGCTAATTAGACGCAGGGATAATGAGAGGTACCTGGAAGGAGTGGAGAGATGGTGAATTAGCCATCTGACAGGGAATTAGCCATAGTGGTTGCACTGACTGGGAAGTCAGCTCCACGAGGGACTTCGGACATGGAATTGTTAAGGCTTCAACTATCTACTGCTTTTAATGTAGCTGTGATTTAGGAGCCTGAATACTCACGTGAATCTGGGCTGTGGAATCCAGGTAGGTCCTTGGTGTTGGGGATGGTTGTGTCTTGGCTGAGCTGGTGATGCCTGTCAACGCCAAGGTCCTCTTTTTGTCATTTCCACCATGGAAGTAGTTTGGGGTGAGCCAAGCCCTCCTGAAGCAAGTGGCTGTCCCTTCATGGACTTTGAGGGCTTCTGGAAGGTCTGAAGAGGAAGAGTCAAACAGAAAAGGTACTGAAGACAACTGCAAGAGGAGGAGGCCATCTGTGGATCCCTCATGTTCCTGTAGGTTTGGAACAGGACGAAGCATCCTGGTAGGCAAAGCCACAGCGTTGAGCTGTCAATGGGGAAAATAGCTGTTACACCACTCTGCTGAGCACAGGGAAACCCAAGTGATGCTACCCTTTCCTACCATGGTTCAGGGTCTTGGCTTCACTTCTACTCCATGACCTGTTTGCCACTGTTTGCAGCTTTGCTACACAATTTGCAAAATCAGAAGAATATACGGAAGTTGAAATGGTGTTATGTGTGCTTGGCACCAGAGAACACATAGGAGAAGCAGGTATTTGAAGGTATTAACCAAAATTGTTGTCATGGCATTTCAGTGGCTTTGAATAGTTGGTACAGTTTTGCTAAAGATGGAAGTTTGGCAGTCCTACTTTGCCTGGGTTGACTCGAATGGGTGGGATTCTTCTCCTCCAACTTTAGTTATATCTCTGTGAGGAGGCTGCTAAGGCTCCATGGTTGTTATTGGAGATCTCATCAATAGTAAGTGGAGTTTAAAGTGCAATTTAATTGACTGAACGTGGACATATACTTCAGAGTGAGATAAACTGCACCATGAACATCATTGATTGTCTGCCTTCTTGACATATATGCAATCAATCCTCTTACCATAGAATCTATTTCTCCATCTCATCCTCTCTACAACTAGAAAGATGTTTTTTCTTTAACATCCAGCTCAAATCCACCACAACGCAGCTGAAGCCTCTGGCTTCTTATATTGTGCTATAGTATAGACGTATAAAAATATGAGTACCATTGAGACAGCATGAAGGAGACAGTTGCCCTCAGTTTTTCTGAGTACAAGAACGTCAAATTATCATCAAATTATATGAATGAAATAAGTTCAAGGAAACATGCAGCATGCCAGACCTGCAAAACAAGCCTCTCAGGGGAAGATGTTTTAACCACTGGAAAATTAGACAGATTCAAAAACGCTTAGACCAATACATGGATAAAAATCCCTTGAGGGTTATTAAATTCCAGTAGATCCTTTCTGGCTTAGGAATTCCTGGAAATACAAGTGGCTGGAGGCTGGGAATATTGAAGGAAGTAGTACTGTGTGTTGAACCTATTATAATTTTCCTTAGTTTATTTGCAGTTAGTAACTCGGAGACTGGGCACCCACCTGGCTGCACTGAATTTATCTGTGTTAATGCTAACTCGCTCCAATTCAGTCTACTTTTCCTTGTAGAAGATGTTTTTTCAGCCTCTGAGGTCTTTCTCACCACTCTTTTCTGTTCCCCACCTTTCTTGAAGAGTAGGTTCCAGGCTGGATCTCATCCTCCACGGGTACCAAGCTGACACCATATAGACCATATACAACAGGTTTACCTCACCTTTTTTTTTTTTTTTCTGTTGGTTTTGTTTTGGATTTTTATTTTCTTTTCAGTCTGTGCTGTCATTTCTACACTCCCAAGTGCTGTTTCCTTCAGGTATAAATATCTCTCGTGAACAGACTCAGGTTGGTATAAATCTATGGTATGCAAATCAATGTGATATAAGAATGTCTGTTTTGCCGGCATCCTAATGGGGGAAGAAAATTCCCAGGTGAACCCAATCCTGTGAAGATGGGGTTATCCACCTCTAGTTGTCCTCACCATATACCACTCCATCCCTGGTAAATGTGGCTGTTACAGCGAACAGCTGGGACAGAAATGTCAGTTATATTGTTGAAGGACCAGTGGACGGTTATAGTTCATGTTCATTTCTAAGTTGTTTCTGATGTTTTATTCAACACGATCCCATGCCTGGAGCTCTTGACACTTCATGAGGTGTAAGATCTAGATCCAGACTCAAACTTTTAGGCTTGGGGCCATTTCCTAGTTATGAGACAGATGTTATCTGCATATATTTCTCGCTTCAAAATTACATGATCCTCTGAATTAGCTTAGGTCTAATGAAGAACATTTATTGCAGAACACTTTCTAATAGTTCTCAGCTATATTTTATAGTAGATATTATGTTCTAACAAATACCCTCTATAGAAGAGTTGCCTTCCGGTGCTTCTGAAATCCTTTAGTGGGTGGAATATGATTATAAGGAAAAAATATGTAAAATATGCAAAGGTTAAAGCAGAGAGTTGTTTTGAAGTATTTTCAGATCTGATAATTTGTATTCAGGCATGCTACATTTGCTAGAGAAAAGCTTAAAATAAAAGTTAGTAGAATACTTTGCTTTAGGGACTAGCTGGTTGGCTGTGAAGTGCCAGACTGCTTTTCAACTTTTTTCAGCATTTACAGGCTTGTCACATGCTGGATTGCACTTAAATGTCACATTCCTGGCAGAAAATGCAGCCGATTGTGTAGCAAGGTGCCTGGACTTTGAGGGTGCCAGACAGTTGCTCTGTCATAGGTGTCTAGTGCAATTTTAGACGTGTCTGAACATCACACTATCACACTCAGCTTCTAGCCACACATCCAGAAAGGCACAGGTCCTACGTAGCCAGACTAGTCTTAGATACTCTAGGCATCTCAAGTGGCTCCAAGCAGCTAAGTTTGGGCAGGTGAAACAAGCCCTGACTCTTTCTTATGGGAATTCAATTGATTAATGATTACTTTAGGAGCATTCCACTGAAATACAGAAATAAAGAAGGCAATTAAAACACGATCCATTGTTCTTCATTGAAATGTTCATCCCCAGCTGTTTTCCCACACTTGTTGAGTCTAGCTTGCAGTACCCTGTCATCATTAGTTTTCAGAGTTAACAGTCCATGGAAAGAAATCATACAAATTCCCTCACTCAAAGGCTGCCTGACACTCTCTGAAAATGCAGGATATGGCTTGGCTGCATGTGTCCCTCCCACACTCCAATCTTGTACCTGCAGTTAGAAATAACATTGTGTTATCAGGTATAAATTGAAATCCTGGAGCACAGTTTTCCTGGAAGGCAAAAAATCCGTTGACCAATTCTCTGACATTCAAGCAACGCTCTAAATCATGCCTGGTGGAGATCACATCTTGTTGTCTTTTGTGCTTTCACTGATGATTTCTACTATGATTAGCCACCTCCCACGTTCTAGTCAAGTACCTTGGTTTCCTCCTCTCCCCAAAACATTGACTGGCCCCCCCTTTCAAGGAAATGAATATTTGATGTTGGTGGGGGAATTGTTTCAGACTGAGGAAACTGTGGGCTGTCCAGATGCTGGCAGACTACACGAGAGCTGCTGAAAGGGATTTTTTGGGCTTCTCTGTAACCACCCCCTGAAGCCACTGTCCCATGAGAGCAGAGCTGGCAATCGTACAGCTTAAATTGTTGCACGGCAGTGTGATGTGGGATTATAAAGCACCCAGCTCAGAAAATCTGGGGTTTTCTTTCCTTTGACAGCACAGAGCGTGTTCCCTGCCTCAGTTTCCCCTTTTCTCACAGAAGGAGAATGCAACGCTGGGGGTGGGGGTTGTTTCCAAGCTAATACTCTGATCTTCTTGAAACTGTCTCAAATGTATGGAGCAAGGGACAGACATGGGACGTGGCTCCACAAGCCTTATCACTGTGTGAAATGAGGCTGAGACATGGCACCAGTCGTGTGCTCCAGAGGAAGTATTGCCCTGTAAGGCTGGGAGACAGCAAAGATGTGATGTGGAACACCGCAACAAACCCCAGAGGTGCCCTTGCAGGCCAACAGCCGAGCAAAATAAGCTCAGACTGAAAAATTAAACATTGATTTAATTATTATAATTAATTGTTTCCATTGCTGCAGGATTACAGGTCCCTTTATGGCACTGGGCACAGCATGCTTGAGACTGAAAGAAAAATTAGCTGCATAGGTCTGTTGGCCTGCCTTGAGGAACCAAAGTATCTGCATGGCCAAAATGTTTTAGCACAGCCAGAGGTGGCTAGAAACACAGGGGGATAGTAGAGGTGACTGGGAAGAAGGAATTCAGAGCCAGCTTCAGCATCTAAAGGGAGAATTTGGGTCACAGATGGGGCAAGGAACAAAAGGTGGTTTTCTGCTGCAGACTGCCCTTACCTGAGCCTCCATGAAGGTTGTTTCTTGACCAGATTCTGGTCTCTTCTGGCCTTTGGTCTCACAGGGGTTGTTGCTGTATGGAGAAATACCTAAAAATGTTTATTAATCCCTGACGCTACACTAATGTCTGTATCTGGACTGCTAAATCAAAACAGACACCAATTGCCTGTCCTGGGACCGGTTCCTGGCTACATCTCCACCACATTGCACTTGGCCCTGGCTATGTCTCCATGCCACGTCTTATGTTCCCATGGCCCTGAGACAGGTTTGTTATCTGCATTGTCTTTATTATCTCCATACCCTTATTATCTTCTTTTCAGGTCAACGTAACACCAATAAGGCTGCAGCAGAGCCTGGTAGAGCTGTGTTTCATGGCAAGAACCTGACAGCAAATGTTTTATACCTTGGGATGTGGCATGAGGATATATCGGTGGGTGTGAAGACTGCAAGCAGTAGCCCACCTCTTGGGCTTATTGCCTGTTCCTCTTTCATTTTACAGCACCTGCAGAGCCAGGAGAGCCGCTATGGGAATGCTCCTTGCAGTCTGACAGCCTGATGTCAAACAACAGAAAACCATTAAGGAGAAGGATAGAAGTGTGATAGACCTTTCTCGTAATCCCTCAGCCACCTCTTTAGCTTGGAAATGAGCCCAAGATTATTTAGTTTTTTCTCCTCGGGCTTCTGACCCACACTTTTTTATCACCTTTGTTATCCTTCTCTGCACCTTTCCTTTGAGCTGTAAAGCAAAGCTCTCTCTTTCATGTTTTTTTACAAGTAAGTAAACACAAGACGAAAGACATGTTTACAGAAAAATCCTCCTTAATGTATTATTCATTTGGCTTTTTAATAGGAGTGTTTCTGTAGCCTTGATGTCTTGAGGATGTAAGTAATACAAGGTTTGTAGAGAGAGGTAATGTTTTTATTAGAGCAATGGATACATATAGGGAGGGAAAAAAAATGACCAAGTTGTGGACACAGAAGCTCAGCTTAAAAGTCTTTTGGGGAAAGGTTTTTGTAAGCAGAAGCTTATCTATGTTCCAGCTGCTATCTGGAGTAATACAAGATTTGACATTTTCCCCCAACACTGCTTTTTCTTTTTTAAGAGAGAAAAGAACATGACTGAGAAGCTCAAAACAAATACTGCTGACTACCAGGCTAATTAACCTAATAGAGACTTGTCAATACAAATTACTGGGAAGATGCATTTCTTTCATTGACAGGCTGATATATTTTGTTTTGCCTTTAACCTGCTTTCACAGGCTTGATCTACAAGAGAAGACTACCTGCACCAAATAAGAGTGTCTATTTAAAAATTTATACCAGCTTTACTCTGTTGATTCCACTTTGCACCTCCAACAGTTTCATAGCAACATCCTTATGATGACAAAATTCAGGATCTGAATGATAAACATTTCAGAAGTTAACAATTCTGTCTGGTTTTACCACCCTCCCCCACGACCAACCAGTGGCTTTCACTACAGAGATTGCTAGAATAATTAAAAGCAGTGCAGAGGACTGATTTCACAGAATCCATTCTGCCAACTGTACTCCAGGGATGGGAACATCTGGTGGAAACAGAGGAACAGGCAGGAAGAGATGTCAAGATGTGAAAGACAGCGCAACACACAGCTCGATGCTTTGTGCCAATTCCAGGGCTGCTGCAGCAAATAAATCCCGGTGCTGCAATCCTCTTGGGTTCCTGTGGGTTTCTGAATCATCCTGAGATATTAAATTAAACAAAAATACCCCAGGGGGACAGGAACTGAAGAGGAAACCAAAGTATTAGGGAAATTATTTTAATCCAAGCTTAGTTTGTTGGTTGAAGAGTAAAATTACAACCAGACTGGATATAGTGGACAAGCCCCACTGAACGCAGACTCCATGTGAAGGGAAAAGCTGCTGGTTTATGCAGCCTGGGTCACCTGCATTTAGAGGTCATCTTCTCTTTGACGGCACTGGTAGAGCCAGGTGGGCTCCGAGGTTTTTCAAGGAGGAGGCCAGAGGATGGTAACAAGGGTCTGGGTGTAAGCAACACGGCCATGACAAGGGGTGGAAGTCACTGGGGATGTTGAGATCAAGAAAAGTGAGCAGCAAAGCAGGATATGCCAACAGCCTTCAAATAAGTGAATAGTGGCAAAGAAAGAGGCGTGTCTCTTCTCTGTGTCTCCCGAGGACAAGATACCTTGGCCTGAAATTGCAGGAAGGGCTGGTTGGGTCAGACATTTGGATGTACTTTCTAATCCCCGTCTGAATCATTGCTTTTTATGAAAAACGTCCCCAGGGGCTTCCTGAGCTGACCTTGCCTTTGGCTGTGTAGGCTGTCCCAAGAAGATCAGATCAGTTTGGTTTGGCTGCTGGCTGTGGTTTGACTGATAGTTTTGACTGATAGTTTGACACGGTGTCTAGTTTCAGTTTAGTCCTGACCCTGAGACCTTGACAATACACTGCAATTGAAATAATCCTAGTAACATCATTATTAATAATAATAACAATGATAAATAACAATAATAATAATGATACTTTGGTGAGAATGTTTACAAAGAAATATCTGTGGAGTTTTTGACTGAGCAATAATATTGAACTTTTCATCTTGTATTATTAGTTTAGACATGGAAAAATTGTTTTAATGCTATGACTAATGATTCATTGGAATTGCTTCCGTGGGGAAGGGATGGGAACTCCATTATTTCTTTTTCTTTTCAAAATAACTTAGACAAACATTTACTGAGAAGGTCTTGGGTAGGGCTGATCTTGCCTTGTGATAAGGGATGGAGACGATAATCTATTAGACTCCTGACAGCTCCATCTCTTGTAAAGGTGCCTCTTCTTTCCTGCTTTTTGGACATCACACTTTTAATGAGAATCAGCCGTCTTTTGGGACTGCTAAAACGAAACTAAAGATCCGTGTAGATTTTGGTTTGTGTTCTTGGGTAGCAATTTCCTGTGTCTGCTGTTCAATGCATCTGAACTGAAATAAGGCAGAAGGGCTGCAGCTGGCTAGCCTCAGCTCGCCCATCTCCGTGGCTTAGCCCGGACGCTTTTCCTGGGACTGAGCTCCTGAGGAGCACCAACTGCCAGACTCGTGTCTCAAGATTGTCAAAACATTTTTACATTTTGTCCACCAGTTAAGCCTGACTTGCAGTTCTGGATGAGCTCATTCCAGCTCCAATTTCCACTTTTATTTTGTGAATCGTATCAGCTGGTCCATGTATCGACTGTGATGGGTAACTGAGGATAGAGTGACAGATGACAGAGCCATCATGACACCAGTAAAGCCAACACACTGTGAGTGCTAGAAGGGACTCTGCAGGTACACAGCAAAGGTTTGCTCCATACCTGTCCTCCCCAAGATACCCTTACATGGTGCTGCATGTTGTCCACACAGTAGACATATCTCTTAAAGTCTTAAATGGTGCAGGGATGTAACTGGCGGAAGGTGCCAGTGGTCATTTTTGGGATTGCTAATGTGCCACGTAACAACACAGTGCTCAGAGCGAGCTGAGCTCTGGGTATCTGCCGGCAGCTTGGGATGCATTGGATCCAAATGGGCTGGATAAATCTGAGCTGGGCTTCTACAAAAGCCATGTAGATATGGCTCCCCAGTCCTGCAGGGTGGGGGGCCAACGAGTACATAAAATTGGTCTGATGGGCAAACAGCCATGAATGCTTGTAGCAAACGCAAATCATTCATTTTGATTTATCTGGGGTTTTTTTTCATGTCTCAGGTGGTAGATCAATGTTGTTTATATTCCGTGTCACACAAAACGCAATCAAGTCGAAAAGCAGCCTCAAATCAATCACCCTTGTGAGGAGTCTTTGAGGAATGTATTTTCCGTGAGAGAATCAAGGGTTACGGATGCTACAAAGGAAGAAGGAAGCCTGATTTTCAAAAGAAAAGAGGAGTTTTATTTAGCAGCCTCAAGTTACACCATATGAAGTTAAAAAAAAAAAAATAGTTCCCAACTGAAAAGCCTGGGAATAAATGAAACTAAAATAAACCTCTTCAGCTTCACGCACAGAGGAGTATTATTCTTCTCTCAGTTGCTCTACTTTCATGCTGGTGTGACTCCAAATAATTCAGTTCAGTTACTTCTATTTGTGCCAGTTTGGGGGAGAAGAGTTTCAGGCCCAAGCACTGGGTTAATGATTGACTCATCTTTTCCATTGCAGAGACAAAAACAGTGAATAGAGTTTTTATGTCTGCATCTCTCTTTCAAACTGCAAAAATTATATATACACACACATATATGTGCACATGCATGTACACGTATGTGTACGTTCTTTTGAATTTTACTAAAACACACCAGACGCTGCTTGTTTTTTCTTTTTTGACAGGCTCCCGAAACACAGCACTTAAAGAGAATTTATGTGTAGATCTCAAATGTGGAGTTTTTGAAGACTGCTTGACAGGTGATGCAATTTCTAAAATTGACTGGACAATGGCACATTCTGGTAACCTATTACTCATGCAGGTTTTTGAATAAGTGTGGATATTCTTCTTATTTTTTTTTAGTGCAATAATTCAAGGAAAGGCTGTTTTCCAGCATATTTCTACAGAAATATGAGGATCAATCCAGACTTCAGCTGTTTGGGCTTATAAATCGGGCCTGGAGCCCATGAACAGCCCATAAGATTTTTTTAAAAAGGAAAGATGTTTCTGTGAATTAATGTTGCCAATATTTATGTGTTCACAAGCTTTTGGGAATAAAATTTTTCAAGTGGTTGTAGGATGGAACTATTAATTAAATAAGAAGTTATATATAGTGTTGTATAGTACACTACCTTGTTGTCTTTCAGTATTCTGGCATTCTTGGAGTATCACTTTCTCCTTCTTTTCCCTTTTTAATGGCAAGCACACGGGGGGAAAGTGGTGTCTTATTACGTATTCTTCCTTTGTAAAAAAGGATCCACACTGAAGGCAATTATAAGCCTAAAAAACTGAAGGGCATTTGCTGTGATACGTGTTCACTGGCTCCAATGACAGGAACAGGACTGGCAGTAACGGGTTTAAATTGCAACAAGGGGGAATTAGGGCAGACGTTGGGGATGATGCTTCACCAGCTGCGACTGAGAAGCTCTGAACAGGCAGCTGCAGGCACACCTCAGAGGCTCTATCACTTGAGGTTGTAAGAATAAGTCAGGTACTCTTGCACGTGTACAAAAACTTGTGCGAGATTTTAATGAGGAATTAAGCAAATTTGCACGGAGAACTGAAATAGGGAGGGCTGATCCCACCCTGGGGCAGATGATGGAGGAGGTCATCTCTTGAGATCCTATTTTACTGTTTTCTCTGAATGCAGGCTTACACCAACTATGAGTCTCGCTTTATATTTTTCTGTAAATATTTTTGTGCAGCACAAAAAAGAGCAATTACCGTAGATGAGAAATGCCGTGCATTTCAGTGGGCTACGTAAGGTTTCAATCCACGTTGCATTTAATGGAAATTATGCATCTGAGTCACAGACCAAACTACAGCATAGAAAACAAAAGCTGTTAGAAGACTGTACATTTGGACGTTGTAGAAAAAAAGTTTTAATTACAGCTAGCACAGCAAAAGTTGTGCTGTTATTCTGTGAGTGGTTAATCTTGAAGTTCAAAATCCTAAAACTGGCTACAATAGGCATTTGCAACAGTGCAATGGGAAAAGGGCAATGTACGAAAAATCTTTTTTTCAGGTTGTAAACTACTATTTGCTTGCTGAACTTTATTCTGAACTTTTTCTCCTGACAATGAGAAAGAGTTTATCCTTTTTGATCTTAATCTCAGGGGTGATTTTCTCTGTCAGAAAAACGGGCATTAGAGAAGAAGTAGCAACATTACATAGACCAGTCACCAATTGACATTGAAATAGACTGGCCACAAAATATCAGAGGCTTGTTCACCTGAAGTCGAAGTAATCAATGCTGAACATGGCTGGAGAATCAGGGTTCAAACCCAGGAAATTCAAGACAAGAAGGAAACCCAAGCTGTCCTCTTAGGATGGGACTCCCAGAAATGCTCTGGAGATGCTGATGGGTTTCTGTGCCCACATCGAAAGTGCATGGTAGGGACAGAAGTCATGGGAGGCTGTGTCACGCCCTGAAAGTGAGGCTTCTTTAAGGTTCTTGCTCTGAGTACTCAGAAATGAAGCTTCCCAAAGCACTGGCAGCTTATCAGATCTTGGGCAATGTGCTGGAGACAAATCCTTGTCAGAAGGAACTCTGCAGGGATGGAGGAACTGGAAGATGCCTGAAGGAATGAAAGACTCTCCTCAGCTTCACAAACTTTCTACAGCCTTTCAGACCTTCATTTGTTGTCTGAGAGAGCTGGCAGGCAGCTTAAACATTGCTCCAGAGGCAATCTCACATATATGTGTATGATACACACCAACAAAAGTCGGGTCATGAATCTCATTTCTGAAAACAGTAGCAAGCCAATCAATACACCCAGTGACTTTTACACATTTTTTTTCACCAACAATCGGAGCCATTATCCTGAAAGCAGTATTTTTGGCATACTAGGATGAACACAGAGACGTACACCACACTTCCTGAAAAACAACAGGTATGAGCGAGACACCTCAGGCAGCTTTGGTTAGCTTACCCCTAAATAAAGGGAAAAAAGAGCTTTGCATTTGGCAAGCTCTTGCATGGCAAGCTACCATGAGCTGAAAAACACAGAAACACAGATGATTAATCAGGAGCAGCTAATGTGTGACAACACACTACTGTACAGTAGTTCTCATGTGTGAAAGTACCCTAGGCAAAATAATTGAAACTCAGACCCTGAAGACAGCGTGGCTCTGGCACACCCCTTGGGAGTGATTAATGAACATTTTTGTGGTATAAGGAGTAAACTAAACTAATGAAAAAGTAGTAATACACTGCTTGGAAGATGAGCCAGGTTATAAACCCTAAAGAAACTGCACTTTTAGGGAGAGAGAAGAGCCACTGCTTCATATTGTATCACCACGTTCAACACGCTGCAGAAAGGAAAACGGTCGGAAGGTCGCTTTCTTTCTGACAGCAGCTGGCTGTAACACACTTTATGCTTTTAATGTTTTTCAGCTAATTCAGGCAGAGGAAGTTAACTATGAAAGTGTGCAGCGGGAATGGAAGGAGTACTGTGCTCCACATCAAGACGAGACATGTGAGAGTGATGCTTTAAAACAGCTATTATCAAAAGAAGCTGAAAACATAGAAGACTTTATGACCTGTCTAAGATTGAAGAGAAATTCTTGCTTTGTGGGAGGCTAGATCCCTTGATAGGAGATCAGAGTGTGATGGTAATCAGGAACTAAAGAGTCTGAAAGAGAAAGTATGGGCAGAGTAAGAATTAACCCTTGACAATGTGGTTAGGATGCATTAAGGAAAAACTGGGAGACAATTCCCTTAGAGCACAGACAGAATTGTGACACCTGAACTTGACATCACAGTTAAAGATGTAGTAAGGGGTTTTCAGTGCCATCAATGCTAGTGGTAACTGGTGTTTCCATCCCTGCCTGCAGTTTTGGGTTGTCTATGGGGCCAAGTACTACCTAGAAGCATCCTGTCTATGTGTCCACAGAGTTTATGTGGATGGCTGTTTGATTTCAAGAGTATAGCACTGTGGAACTGTCATATTAGGTTAGGTGAATACCTGTGAAAAATGGGTGTTTTGGTAAGTCACCTCATTCTCAAGACCACATCCAAATGTCTTGACGGATATGACCTGGCAGCTGGAGTAACCAACAGGAGTGTTATCCTGTAATGGTATCTAGCCAACATGGGATGCAAATCTTTTCAGAAATTGAACAGATTCATTGCAGAGTCCCACTATTGCCTGTCCAGAGGTAATACAGATAAGATGCCCATAAATACTTCCAAAAAGGTGCATGAGAAAAAGACCTCAAGTCAAACCAGTAGCAGGTCAGAGCAAGACTTGCCATTCATAAACTTCCTGGAGTTGTGGTTTTATATCCCATACCTCTTCACGGATTTTTCTTGCTTTTTGCATACCAGCAAGCTTTCAACATTCACTACAAGCACTAGCCTCCTGAAATACAAGTATTTACCAACACCACCATGAACAACAGTGCAATTATTGCACCAGAGATCTGAAGGACCAATGACTCCAGAATCTCACTGAACTGTTTAACCAGACCTTGACAGCTAATGAATACTCTTCATCATTTACAGTTCTGCTTTCTGTTAGTGCTGACTTTTGTCACTGTTATCCCTTTATTAGTTTTTATTACGGGCATATGGGTCTGGGAATGGAATACGTGCAGAACTGTGTTTCTAAGAGGTTTTGTTGTGAGCCTGGTGGACCCAGGAGTGCAGCTGTAGCCAGGACCTGAAGTGGGTAGACCTTTGCTGGATGACTTATCTCCAAGTCACTACTGAACAAATGCCTTCCAAGGACCTCCCAGGGAGGTCTAGTCTCTGGTTCCTTGCCACAGATAAGTCATATCTCTTCTGCATAATAACCTGATTTCCAAAGTCATGACCTTTGCCAAAACACCTGGATCTAACTCTGTGACTCTCCAAAGCATCTCCTCATTGCACGGCTCATGGTGGCATGGTACAGCAGCAAGGAGCAGGGCTCTGCACCACACTGAACGAAACCGCAACCAACCCCAGGCCTCCCTCCACCCAAGCAAGTGGGGTACTGTGTCACTGGTGCTGGGGGCTGCTCCCCCATCCTCGCTCTCCGAGAACCAAGGCTCGAGTGCAGGAGAGCTTTCACCTCCCAGCTCCTCTCCTGCCTCCCCAGCAACAAGTTGAGTTACGGTGTGGACAGAGCTGAGGTAGTCATTAACTTCTGGTCTCAGTAGCTGAAATTAATGAAATAAAAATATGGGAGGGGAGTGAGAGGATTTCAGAGGAGGAAGGCATTGAGGGGCATTCTCTGGAAATCAACAAAGCAACCCAGAGGAGGTCGATTTAAGTCAGGCTGAAATGTTTTGTTCCTCCCCAGCTTCAGTGGTTTCTTTGATTTCCCCTGTGTTTAACCCCTTGTCTGTTAGTGTTTGCAGTTAGCTCCACTTTTCAGAGAAAACAGGCTGCTTGAAGTCCCAATGTTTCTTTTTGGAACAGCAGAAATACAACATCTTAACATTTTTATTCCTCTTTTTCAGGGGGTGAGTTTCTTTGTCGAATTCTGCCCAGGTTGCTGAGTACTTCCGGCCATCCCAGGTTTTCCTCTCATTCTCTTCCTCACAAACTCCCACTCATCAGCCAGAGCCCATCTGTCTTTCTGTCTTTGGCTAACCGAACCCGACGAGCCTCCTTCACCACTTCTCATCCTCCTTGTCATTAGGCTGAACCAGCACTACCTGGGATGTTGGCTGCAAAGGTCTGGAGGGACCCGAGCCTGGGGCTGAGTCAGTGTCAGTCCTGCGACGGTGACCTCTCATTTCTACTCTGCAAGACTCCCTTGGGAGCATGATTCCCAGAAGAAAATGAAATCTCTGACGTCTTTGTGCAAGGAGCATGCAAGATCTGGTTGTGTGATATGGCCACAGACAATTTGGCCATGACAGCTTGAGTCTTTGCAGGCATTAAATGATCTGAGCTGCTTTGTTAGCTGCGTTGCTTCTCTCCATGGAAGACTTTGAGATGGGATGCTGTGATGCAGTCTGGCATCAGGTGCAGGGGCAAGAAGGCTTCCTACCCCTCTTCCCATGTGTTGCTTGTAGTCTGATGGGGCACTGCCTCTCCTGGACATCTGGAACAGTGGATTTGGATCTCAGTAGGTCTGAGGGAAGCTCTGAATCCCAGACTTTTCCACAGGGTTGAAATCCTCTCACCAGCCCTCCATACGAGTGGTTCTTCTTTAGCTTCCTCAAAACCAAGTACCATAATCTTTGATTTTCCTTCTAGGAAAAGCCGAAGATCATGAATCACAAAGTGTGTTGGTTATGAGAGCAGCTCTCTTTCACCTTTTGCTCTGGGTGCCTCAGAACAGCACTTTGATGCCTATTTCCTGTAGCAGGCAAAAGAAAAAAAAATAGATGTATGGGTACACATTTTTATTGTTTTTCTTTTACCCTGTTTTTGATGATTCAGTAACACCTGTCAGACCCCAACACCTTTCCCTGCTCTGCGTTACCTTTCCCTGCAGCGAAGGCATGGCAGGGAAGATGGGAACCAGTGGGTAGAGCCCAGCTGTGGATTCAGTGGGACTTGGGGCAGCTGCACCTGGAAAAACTGCAGAGTCCCATGGACCAAGGCCCCAAGACGTAGCCGGGACTGGTTGGGAGACCACAGGCTAACGTACTGGGAGGTTTCTGCTTTATTTTATTTTATTTTCCTTTTGCCCGGGCATCTCTGAGGGTGAATGAGTCAGGGGAGGTGAGGGAAGAGTGACAAACCCTCCAGCCTCTGCCTCCCCGCGGAGCCCAGAGGAAGAAGATATTGTCTCTGTGGTTAGAAAACCAGACACGTGTCAAACGTTTGCATTCGAGTCCTCAGAAGAAAAAAAATGTCACACGAGCTGTATCATAGCTTGCGGCAAAGCTTTATCTGCTGGGCCCACCAAGGGTTGGTTTGAGGTAGAAAAATGTGACACCCAAATGCAGCTATTTGCCTCCTGCAGAAGGACCCTTGCAAGCTTTCTCATCTTGGGGGCTTTCGGGGTCTCCCCTTGATCATGGCAGAGCAGAAGTTGAGCATCAGCCCTCCCTGAGGTGTGGCCCATGGGTCTGGAGAAGAAAGACAGATGACAAGAGCAAAGCATCTCCCTAAAAAACTGACTTTGTACATTTAGGAAAAAGGAGTGTTCACTCTTTTTCTTTTTTTTTTCTTTTCTTTTTTTCATTCAGCTCCTTGATGAACCACTCTGTGCTGGCTCTGTGCTGATAAATAAGCACGGTCTGGCACACGATTGTTTTTCGTCACAGGGAAGAGGCACACGACTATGCTTTCGCTGTTAATTATTTACAGACAAAGTCTAAAAGAGCATCCTACCTACCCAGTCCCTAACTGTCAGCTCTGTGTAGACCTGTTCACTGTCCCAAATGTACCTTCTCCATGCTGGCTTAGCACATGAGAGGTTGGTCTGTCTTTACATTTCTTTCTTGGCTTAGACACCAGACAGACCATGTCCATGTGTTTGGGGATGGAGGAGGTGTCCTGACCCATTTGACTCACAACTTTACATATCTTCTTGACTTTCTAAAGCCTCTTTTAGGTCATTCCCTGTACTTTGTTCCCTTATTGAGACTCTATATCACCCAGGACAGAGAGGGAACGACAGTGTTGGTAACTGGTTGAGATGCCTGATATGCAGACAAGGTTGGTTCCTAAATATGTAGATGAAAACAAAATTAGCACTTTTATTTAGTTATTTCCACCCAGACTTACTGTTGGGTCTCGGAAACAAAAGCTGCAGGACGGAGCACACACCGTTTGAAGTGGGCATGAACCGTCATGTTTTGCCTCAGCAGATGGTTCCTTTACAGGAAGGAGCCACAATTTTTGTTCTGTAGCCGAACAAAACATGAAAACCCTCCCTGCTGCCACCTCGCTCATCCACATCAGTGAGCAAATTTAAAGGAACCATTTTCTTCAGACCTTTGGGGGCTTGAAAATTTGTCAGGGACCATTTTGTAAGAAAGTCCTTGTTGCATTTCCCCCCTTTCTGATGCAGTGTGCTTGCACGTTGCAGACCCAACAGCAAATGCACCTGAGATACGAGTGTTTGTGATGCTGGGGGTTGTCACTGGCAGCATGGGACACAACAAAGCAACAAATCCATTCTGGCCATTTGTGAGGGAAACATCAGCTTTTTAGTGGCTGGACAGTTACAGACTCTCCAAAGTCACTGAGTCACTTTGCAAGTTACTTTATTTTCCTTTAGTGGAAATGACACCAGACATCCAAACCATCCAGTTAGTCATGTATCATCTTTCTACCAACCTGTGGTTGTCACAACGTCACGGTGTAAGACTTGGGTTGCAAGGCTGAGCAGTGATGGTTGGAGGATATCAGTGATGTTTCTTTTATTTTTCTCCTATCAGAGATCTGATCTGAATTGTTCTGCTCAAATAGAAAATGTTTTATAAAATCAAATGACTGCAACAGCCCAGGCTGTAGGACCAGACCTGGCAATTGCTTCCCACAGGTCAACAGCTTTGTTTACAGGGAAGGAAGTGGGTCACCATGCAAAGAATTCCAGGCTCAGACCAGCCTGGATGTGCGCAGCACACAGAGGGGCTCAGCAGTTACTGCTGACGTGCAATGAATGCTCCTCTAATCCAGCATCCCCCATCCAACTCAGACAGACCCTTTCTGCGGCTTCTTGGGAAGTCTGGGATGCTAATTCTGGTTCTGCTCGAGATTTTCTTCTGAGCTTTACCAGACAGGAATAACTGAAGTGCAAATGTGAACATGAACCATCTTGAACTTTTGGCAACAGCACAGAACAACCTGAAACTAGTGATGGGCTGGTCAACTTAGTTTAACAAATAGGATCATTTAAAATAAATAATAATAATAATAATTATAATACTATATAAATATAAATAAATACTATATATTTATATACTATACTATATAAATAAAATAATACTATACAATTTTTAAGTGGCTGATATTGCTGTCAGGATGTAGTAGGTTAACCACTATGAAGATAATGTGAAATCAACATTTCTCAAATATATGACTCTCTTCAAGACCATTCATAATAGAAAATAATGTAGGAATGGAGTGTGCTTTGCTTAGAGATATTCCAGATGTGGGTCCATCAGAGCTGAAAGAGTCAGACGCTTACTGAAATTAATGGAAAACTTAACAAGCGTCCTGTAAAAGGCCACTGGGATAGCTTAGAAGTGAGCAAGAGGAAGTTATTCTTCCTCCAAGTAAAAAATCTAGGAAAACTGTTAATTGTTAAATGTCAATCTTATGTTTATACATCTGTCTGAAGAACCCATGTGGATTCAGGTGTGTAGGTTAAACGTATGTGTTGGATCTGTTGATAAGTTATAAACAAAACTGTGATCAGGCATGGGATCATCATTTCCATCTGGTCATCAGTTCAAAGAAGGGAGTAGGTGCAAAAAGAAACACAAAATCTGATCAAGTCATTGTCAAGCTGAGGAGAGACACTTGGATGTTTGTGGAAATAAATTAACTTACGTGTGAAGGGTGCAGTCATTCTTTAAAACACCCAGTGACAAAAAACTAATGAAATGACAGTTATAATGACTTGAGCCTGAAGGGAGCTGTTACAATAATTATACAACATGCAGAGGATTGTTATAAAAAGATGAAAGGATCATATCAAATGGAAGCATTTGAATTCTAAAAGATGCTATGAAGGCACAAAGAGAAGAGTTAGAGGAAAGCAGTGTCAGGAATCCATTTACCTTAAGTAGTTTTGGCCCTGGGGGCTGCATAGCTTCAGCTGTCCTTTGAGCTGAGAGTGGATGGCTGGGTTCAGTGGGTGAATAAGAACGGCCCCTCCAGCCCCAGATGAAAAGCATCTGTGGAAGGTGATCCAGGTCTGCAGCTGGGGTGGCTGGTGGCGAGTCACTGTCTCTGATCATCAGGGTAGAAGATTCCAGTTTCTTAGAACATTATTCAGTGAATGACATCTCCTTTTATCCTTGCATGGATCATCTTTGTCTTGCCCAAGGTGGTACTCGCTATGTCCCTAAGTGATGTTCCTAAAGAAAAGGAGGCTCATGTGCACAGTGGTGTGTGGAACTAATCTGAGCATTAGCATAAAGAGTTTTTTTTTCTCACATAATGATTGTTTTTTAACTTAAGACAACCTTCTTGATTTTTCTCCATCTGTCCAAGTCTGCTGCATGAATTCACTGTTGCAGCAAAAAATTGGTGTTGTGGCAAGAGAGGATAGAAAAATTCCTCGATGCACAATGATGTCTTCTTATACATATAGACACAAAAGTAGGTAGCATGAACCAGGGATCCGTGTGCTTCAGGCACGGTCTGTGATAAGTTTAAATGTGTTGTACCCCTTGTATTACCGTATATTTAATTACAATATGAACAAGCCTGTGGAATATTAGTGATGATCATGTAAATTGAGAACTTTGTAGGGAAAGCTGTACCACAAATGTGATGTGCTGCATTTCACAAGTCAAGTAATTCTACCATCAAAATTTGAAGTCACCTACTCTTCAGATTGGGAAAAAAATAATATGTTCTTCCTAGATGTTTCTAGCTAACATGCTAGCTTTGTTTTTCTTCGATTTAATACCAATGATACGTGTGTTTTTCTTTCCCTTAAACACTGATTTTCCTTCTAGCAGATAGGAAGAATTTACTCCAAAGTTTTTAATCCTTTTGTCTATCATCTTTGTCTTAGTCTGGGTGGGTGATTGTCCTCAACAGCTGGGGCTCCTTCTTCTAAAAAGAAAGGAAATAGCATTTGAACAGCCAACAGTTAATGGAAATAAGTCTGAAATGTGGACTCGAAGCTTCAGCAAGATGGAAAAAGACAATTTCATAACTGAACATCAGTGACACTGGAGCCAGAACCACATTAGATCTGTGTTTTCATTAAGGTGTACACGCTCTTGTCCTATTATCCTTTAGAAATTTGTGATAGTTTAGCCCGCTTCTCTGAGTAATGCATCTGTTTATTCCTCCATAGCTCACAGTTGTTGGAAAACCCTTGTACTGAAAGGGAACTTTCTCCTAACTAGTACTGGGTCAGAACTAGCGTGCAGCACACATATGACAGTGGATAAGAGCCAGGGGCTCAAGGCTGGTCTGGGAAGGGATTGATGTCAAGTCCTGCTTCGATGGGTTCTGGATTGCATATCCTACAGTAAAAAGATTAGCTGAAAATACTGTTAAAATCTCAGTCTGCGTTTTGTCTCAGTGGTTTCCTTTAACATTTCTTACTCTGAGCACTATTAATCCTGCTCATTTCCAGCTGCTGCTCTTTGAGAAGTATGCCCTACAATCAAGAAACAAATGTTTATTGTCTCTTGGCCATGGTATCTAGGTATTAAAGGACAGTTTCATTAATACTCTACACCAAAGCTTTACCACTACTTGACATAGGGTGTAATTTATCCCTGTTGACAAAAGGAACTGAAATCAGCACGTTCATTTTACAGCCTAATCCTCTACTTCGTATTAACGTGTAAACAGTGACATGTGAGAATTTTACTGCATGACATAAAACATTCATCAGCACCGAGGGGATGCACTTGTGTGTTGGAGGGAAGTTTTTTTTCCTTCAGGGAAGGCTGCTTTCTTCGCATAGAAATCTTGATGAAATAGAATCAAGCCACCTGGGTTGGAAAAGCAAATACATATTGTAATATGGAGAGAAAAAGGAGAAAATGCATATCTTTTTGGTACTCTGAGAGATGTAAACGTTCAACTTTAGGCATCGAGAGTGCAAGTGCCAGTCTATGAATTTGATGGATGCTCAGCATCTACTATAGTTCATGGAGATTTAGGAGAAGAAATCAGCAGAGCCTAAAGAGTGACTCAACAGTGACCCAGGCAATAAGCTAAACTGGAGTATTTGTGGTGTCTGCAGTAAGATTCCTTCACACTTCTGGATCAGCAGCTGGAGTCCAGGTGAGTCCCACAAGTGAGCTGTGCCCCATATCCCTCATATGTACTAAAGAAAGCTCAGCTACATAATGCATGCATTGACCTTGACATCTCTGGAAGAAATTCAGCTCCAGAATCAAGCACTTAGAGTGTCTGGCACTGAATGTCCCCTGAATTTTTAGAGCTGTATGGTTATATAGGACCTACAGCAAGGACCTACTCATTAATAGGTTTGATTCTGGAGTAAAGACTTGTGAGAGTCTTGTTATGATGACCGTTTCTGGTGTAAATACTTCCAGTTTATGTGCTGCAGAACTAACAGAACTAAATCAAACATCTAAAAATCTTAGCACCAAGCCCAACTTAGAGCTGCCTGTAGCTTGTATGGAAAAGCCTGGGCCAAACCTAGAATTTCTAGGGACTGTTTAACCTATTAACAACCAAATGTAGACTCTGAACAGCACTTAGCTGTCTGAAACTTTGTGTAGATTTTGGCTTGGAGGAATGGGAAGGTCTTTCTTCTTCTGCCTTGGTTCACATATGCTCTAAATTCTTGCCACATTCAGCACAGATCCCCAGCTTTCATACAAATGTTGCCTGAGTGCTAGACACCACCATCTTTACAGGAAGAAGAAAGCACAGTGCCTCCTTCATCTTAAACCTAGACAACCCTGAGCCTGCATTCTTGGGTAGGCTGACTGCTCCTGGAAAAGAGCATTAAATCCAGACAAAGCCTGGAGTCCTCAGAGTAGCATAAAAGCAGGTGAACTTCTCCTGGTTGAAGTTTTCTTGAGACTCCAGACTCCATTTGGGAGGCTAACATGGATAGGGATGTTGGGCATGAAGAATGAGATTTATCAGATCAAATTTAGGTTTTTACTCTGAGAGAAACAGGTGCTTCTGGAACACATTCACTCAGACTAAGGCAGATGTGTAAAACAGGTCAGATTAATCACATCTTAAAAACGACCACATTTTCCTTTAATCATAAAAGGGGAAAGGGGGACTAACACCTACACAGGTGACATTAGGTGGGACGAATCCTACCCTCACTGTCTCTGAAAATGAAGCTGTTTTATCTGATGAGACACAACATCAATGTCCCAGATTTAAGGGACCATATGCTGTAAGGGACTGTCTGAAAAATATGAAACCCTCAGGATTTCCAGGATATAGAGGACCACAGCCTACTGTCTTGTGAACATGTGTCTAGGTATTGAAATATGTCCTCTGAACTTCTAGTGCCTTGCTCTCCTGCATGCTGTCTTGATTTTTTCTAATGAAAAATGCTTTGTATTTTAGTTAAAAATTAAAAAGCTTTGGAAAGGAGAAGCGGTGGGCTCCAGAGCTGCATTGTCCTGAGGTCTTCTCTGCAACCTGAATTTTCACTGTAGGAGGGAGTGGGCCACCTATCTCCCTGACTAGTGAAATCCATGGACAACCATAGACGGCTTCTTACAACCTATGGTTCTCCTGCAAGGTCTTTGACGGATTTGGTAGACATCTTTTTGGCTCTCTTCCATCTTGGTAGAAAGCTTCATGGCCACTTGTGTTCTTTTATATGGCCTTTGTTAATATAGCAATAACAGAGAACATCATTACACTACTATATAACATCTTTCAAGGGCCTTCAGCTGATGTTATTTATGCTGCTATCCTGTCTCCCCACCTGAGAGTGCAGTATTCTCAGACTGGAAAAAGTGACAGTGTGACAAAATGCTAAAATGTAGAATTTTTTCTCTAGAATTACATACAGTAGGACTGTTTGGTCTGGAAAAGAGGTAGCTGAGATGGCATCTGATATAGATCAATGAGTGGCTTAGAGAGGGGGAACAGGGAACAATTTGGATCTAATTTTTCCAATACTAAAACCCAAGGGAACATC
>WKFP01014227.1:0-63018 GCA_011057875.1 Pterocles orientalis
GCACCTCACAGAGCAGCCCAGTGCCTATGGGGAAGGCATTAAGGGGACAGGGACAGACTCTTCCCAGCACTGCCTGGTGGGGTGTTGTGAGACAGTGGCACCTCCTGAATCTGGAGATAAGGAATCTAAACCAAGATCTCTGTGAGGAGCATGAAGCAGTAAATGGGTTGCACAGAGAGGCTGTGGGATCCCTGAGCCTGGAGGTCTTCAAGGCCTTCGTGGCCACAACCCAGGGCACAGCTGTCGCAAGCCTGTGTGGGGATGGCCTCTGATGTCCCAGAAGAGAAAGCATTGCCAGTGGGAAAAGCAGCAGAGGTTTCCAGAGGTGCAACAGCTTCCAGAAGCTGCAGTGTCAGAAAACCACCTTCTGCTTTCATTCAGCAGCTTTCGAAATCATTTATTTCGGCTAGAACAGAATAGTTCCAGTTCCAAGGGACCTACAACAACCATCTAGGCCAGATGCCTGACACTTTCAGGCCTGACCAAAAGCAAAAGCATGTTACTAAGGGTATTGTCCAAACGCCTCTTTCGAAGGTGCTGACAGGTATGGTGCATGGACCCCCTCTCTAGGAAGCCTGTTCCAATGTTTGACCTTGCTCTTGGTAAAGAAGTGTTTCCTAATGCCAAGTCTGAACATCTCCTGAGACAGGCCTGAACCATTCTCACATATCCTGTCACTGTACCCCCGGAAGAAGAGATCAGCACCTCCCTCTCAGCATCTTCACCTCTTCTGCAGAGAGCAATGAGGCCGCCCCTCAGCCTCCCTTTCTCCAAGCTAGACAAACCCAGAGTCCTCAGCCACTCCTCACAGGACATTCCTTCCAGCCCTCCTTCGACCACCTTGACGCCGCCCTCTGGACACATTTGAGTACTTTAACATCCTTCATAAACTGTGGAGCCCACAACTGCACACAGAACTCAAGGTGAGGCTGCACCAACACTGAACACAGCAGGACAATCACCTCCTTTGACCGGCTGGTTGTGCTGTGTCTGATGCACCCCAGGGTGTGGTTTGCCCTCCTGGCTGCCAGGCACACTGCTAGCTCATGCTGAGCTGCTGTCAGCCAGCACTCCCAGATCCCTTCCTGCAGGGTTGCTCTCCAGGTGCTCCTCTCCCAGTTTCTATTTGCATCTGGCATTGCTCCATCCCAGGTGCAGAATCTGGCATTTGTCCTTGTTACATTTCACCCCAGTGCTCCATTCTCTCTAGATCCCTCTGCAAGACCTCTTGTCCCTTAGGAAAGCCAACAGCATCTCCCAGTTTGATCTCATCAGCAGGCTTCTTAATGGTGCATTCAACTCCTGCATCCAGATCATTGATAAACATGTTGAACAGAACTGGCCCTAGAATTGAGCCCCGAGGAACACCACTGGTGACTGGTCACCAGCCAGGTGCAGCCCCATTCACAAAAACCCTTTGAGCCCCTCCGTTCAGTCAGTTCTTCACCAAGCGCACAGTATACCTGCTCATCTCACAGCTGGACAGTTTGTCCAGAAAGATACTGTAAGAGATAGTATCAAAAGCCTTAGTAAAATCCAGAAAAACTACATCCACTGCCTTCCCTTCATCCACTAGGTGATGATCTTATCATAGAAATATATCAAATTAGTTAGGCAGGACCCCATGCCGACTGTGCCTGATGATTGCATTGGCCTTAGCATGCCTTTCAGTAGCACTCAGTATGATCTTCATAGGTATCTACAATTAAAAGGTTTGCCTTGGGGATTCATCCAGGAATGTAGGATTTTGCCTATGCTGCTGCCTCCTCCAGCCCATATCAGATATTGCAGAGGACTAACAGGCTCTGGACAGAAATAATTTTTTTATGGTTGCAGACTTTCAAAGGTCCGGTGTATACTCTACACTCTGAAAGCTTTCTTTTTTTCTTCTTGCAAATTTCCTTGACCTTTCAGAAGAAACTGAAGACACCAACCACTCACTGAAAGCATCAAAATACACTGTGAACATGTTTGGAAATAAAGCAAAATATTTTTTTATTTGGGAACATCAAAGAAGTGTAAATACTTGTGGCTTCCAAGATCATGTTAATATTGTAACATACATTTCTTAGAACTGATTTAAGACCTACCGAAGCCAGTGGAACAGCTCTAGCAAATTTTACTGTCTTTGAAAAGGGTCAGGAATTAATTTACTTAAAAGATTCATTAATCACATCACTTGATAGGTGATTTGTATGGAGCTATAGCTCAAACTGATTTGATTCCTTCTGCATTTACACACACAGACACACAGAAAAAATGCATCCTGCTCGGGCTTCCCATTGCAGGTCTTCCGGAAAAAAATGACTCTGTTAGGGGTTCCTCCACCTCTTCTTCAGATAACCAGTAAATCCATGCAGGACTGCTTCTTGAAGTCTGTTGCTGTGGAATACCCATAAAGGGACAAACTGCAGGACACATGCCTTCAGAATGATCAAGCAAAAACAACACAAAGGAAAAGGGTTACAGAAATCTCTTGAAAGAAATTGAGTGTTCAGAAATTCATAGAAAACACTAAATGTAAACACTTTTACTTCATACTTTCAGTATGTTTGTTTTTCTTAGAAAAGTTAATTCCTCTCAGTTTTCAGCAAATCTGTTCTCATCCCTATACTTTCATTTAATACTCATCTTTAACAGCTTCCATATATAAATATTTATTTTGTTAGCTTGGTATCCTAAGGAAATTATGTTTATGTGATAGCTCAGTCTGTTCTTCTGTCCCTCCCCATTTTTGGATCTGATGGACAATTTCTGTAAAGGAGTAGGGGTCTCAGAAATATTCCTAATACAATCATGAAACAGGCAGCTAGAAAAAAAAGACAAACCAGATATCAGTCTACATGTATTCCTCACTTCATAGTTTACTGGTGTCATATTAGCCTTAACAACCTATTCACATTTCTCATTTGATGTCCATCCTTAAGATCTCTGAAATCAGTCAAAGGAAACTGCTGAGCCCAGACAGCCTTGGTTCAGCCTTTGGGATGCATCTACACCCTATCAAATTCAATTACCAGCATTTCATGGGCTAAACATCCAAAAATCTCATCTCCAAAGGTGACATAATCCAGTGATTCACTAACAAACTCTTCTGCCGTCTTAGTAACAAGACCAGGTTTTTGGTACATTGTCATTGGAGTTGAGACACCATAAGGAGCCACTACCTAAAATGAGAAATCACAGTAACAGTGCAATGTCATCTAAAATTTACAGAAGACCATTCACTATGCAGAATCCCACAGCATCCGACAAATTATAATAGATATTTGCAATGGATTAAGGCACTATTTGGAACAAGTAATGTTACTATGGTGGAATAAGGAAAAAAGCTGCACGGAGGGAGGAGACAAAACTTTGACAGGGTCACCCAGCACTTCACCAAGGCTGGCTACACTGTAGAGATTTAGGCATATCAGATATTCTTGAAGAATTTGTTGAAATGAAGGCACATATGGCAAGATATAGCATCACCTGTATGATAATTCCTTTTGCCTTATACTCTGCTTGTAGTGCTTTTGAGAAAGTCCTCACAAAAGTCTAGAAAAAAAAAGAAACAAAATAACATTACACATTTCAAAATAACATCACACATTTTACATACGCTAACAAATATGTGCAAACAGGTCCTTATTAAAAACAGCCAAGGATCATACAACCTGAGACACAGTGCAGTGGTGAAAAACATAGAAACAAACTTTTCAAGACAAAGTTTCTGCTGGTACACATGAGTAATGGCAAGCTTGACTCTTTATTTGCACCAGAAAACATGAAGCCTGGCACCAGCCCAAGCCAGACATGAAAGAAGTACTGCCGCAGACTGGACTGAAAGCTTTGTCACATTTATGAAAATGCGGAGATATAACTACCTACATTTATTCTAGCTATTGTTTCATTCTGGCTGACACCTACCCTCTTGGTTCAAGGCTTACACTGTTGTTTCTCTTGCAACAAAAATGGAAGTGAAATACAGCTCACGCCTTCAGTGTATATCTATTAGCATAGCCTACAAATACGATCTTCAAAGTCATGTATTTGGGAATTTGCAGGGTTTTGTAGCTTCAGCCTTTAAGGTTTATCTTTCTAAGTTTTTCTCCACACCATGAAGAGTACACATATACTAACTTCTTCGTGTAAAAGCTGGAATTCTTTTAAGGCTGATTTTAGGAGTTAGATCCTTGAGAAATATTCAGTAATTTGACAACATTGGATCACTCCTCTGTAATTAGAAACATAAAAGTCCTACTAAGGAGAAAAAATGACAGTGTTTTAAAGCTATTGTTTGACAGGTCTTAGAACTTAAACACCCATAGTGTTGTGATATTGCATGAAACATCAATATGTAGGCAAGTAAAATAGTTTCCTCTTCAGGGCATTGCGAAACCTAGTCCATTTAAAAAGAAACAAAGGTAAAAGATTCCCAAGAATGAAAAAAGTCAAAATAATACCACCAATGTACCACAAAACTTCGAAATAATGTTAACTAAACTTTTTTAAGGAACTAAAATTTTCTGGTTTGAATGTAGTTCAGATTTTGAGTCATGAGAAACTTAAGTTAAAAAGATAAAAAGGAAATGGAAAAATAGACTTTCTTACCAAGAATAACTAGCTTTTTCTTACCAAGTTCAACTTTAGCTATGTTCAAGCAAATATTGTTAGAGTTTTTCATTTTAAGCAAACTTGAGCTGAGCAAGTTCTGGAGTTTCAGTAAATATCATTAATTCCTCATTTTTATAAGCTCTGAGGTTTTAATTCAGAGCAAAATTTCAAAGTGAAAACTATGAGGTCAGGCAACTCACCACCCACCTACCAATAATTTTATCTGTGGTTCCATAAGCAAAATCTATCACTTTTGTGCATCTACAGCTTTGAATAAACTAACTAAGCCAGCCTGCTAAAAGTCATCACTTTCCAGAACAACAATGAATTGTGAACACTGGTATAATACTATATAATCACAGGCAAAAATGTTCCAATGATCAGACACACCTTCAGCTGTGTTTCATTTCTGTAACTTAACTGATTCCTAATTCTCAGTTAGTGCTGATTTACCTTACTTCATTATTTCAATGAAGCAACCTGGCCCTGTTGATAAAAATGCTTTGGTAAACACTTGATGGGGATTTCTTTATAAAGCAATGTAAAAGGCTTACCTTAGAAGCTGAGTACATTGTGTATAATGGACAAGGGAAAGTACCCAGAGCAGAGGACAGATTCAGAATAAGACCTTTCTGTCTGAAATTTAATTTAAACAGTTACATTCAGTTTATATTTGCCAGTATTACAGCAAAAGCCTGCACAAGTGGAAAAAAAACCTTTTTCCCTCGAGAAAGCATAACTCTCCTATTATACCTTAGACTACACTTTCAAAAGACACAATTTTTATGGTTTACTTAGGTGCAATTAAGTCTAAAACAGCTAGGAATAATGTCCTAAGTGAAATTTAAATGCCCAGCGCAATCAGAACCATGGGAACATTGTACATGCTATTGTACATCTAACAGAGCAAAAAATGCCATCAGAGGAAGGATTTTATGCTTCTAAGTAATTGGTAGGTCCCCTTTGCTCATTAGCCAGCACATTCTTTTTCCTCCTCCATGCCTCTGTTGTTTTAGCTTCCCTATTCACAACTGCCTGCACAAATCACTAAAAACAATTCATTCAGCAACAACCAAGGAAAAAACAAACCAAAACAATTAAACAGTAAGAGTTTATTTTGTTGATGAAACAAAAAGCATGCACTAGCCTCTAAAATGCAGTAGTTAGCGATGTTTTCTACAAACTCCATCTGAAGACCTTAACTTCTGGTTTAAGGACCCTCATGTCTAAAATACACATTGTATTAAAAGGAGAAAAGGGATCCTTAATTGCCTAGCTGAATTATTCTCTCTGATGTACTACAGGTACTTCCAGAGCTTGAAAAGCTTTATTCCAAGCCCAGCTACTATTTTTAGAAGAATACGACAATATATTCAAATGGTGTTTCTTGCCTATTTAGACCCATCACATGCCATTTTATTTCTGCAATGCATGCTTTTACTGGACACAGACCTATATTTTATATTGTCTATCTTTTTCTACAGTTCTACACTTACAATATGTGGTAGTTCTTATCATTCATTCACACAATACTAACAGCAACAGAAGAAACCTTACTGATTGACATATTCTAGAGTGGAGAAGTTAATAATGACAAAACATAGCTACCACTGAATAACCTGGAGGTAGCAGCTAAAAGCTATTGAAAGTTCTAGGAAAAAAAATATTTATACCTTAGTTCCATTTGCTGCAAAATAATTTTTGTCATCTGTAAGACAAGTATGTTAAGAATTATATCCATTCTCCCTCTTTCTGATTGCATTTTTCAACTGATCTCGTTTTATTCACAAGATTTTCCACTTGTTCAAGCCCCAGCCATATGTGTATGGTTCAGATGGCTAAAATGCGGCACATTGAAAGTTTTGGAAAATATTTTAGAAATCCTAATGGCCTACAAATCATCAGAATTGTCAAAAAAAATCCATACGTTAGTCTTCTAAGCACTGCAGGTCTTATGCTTATCCAAAGTTTTTCAATAGTATCTGAATTTTATCATTCTTCAACACTGAATCATTACTGTAAGGAGAAAGTCAGTTTCACAGTGATTTTGCATTTTGCTTCTGGCTCTACCTGGACCAGAAATAGCAAAAAATCATGAAAAGACAAATTTTCTTCTGTTACCAAAAAGAGCTTTATGATCATTATGATGCTGATTATTTAATCATCCATTTGTATTTTAACAATAGTCTTAATCACACTTACGATTTTTAAACGAAATTAAACCAATTTTTAGGTAAGAAATCTGCTCCTGTTTGTTGTATTTGAAGACTATTGTTGATAGTAAGCCCAAGTCCCTAGGGCATTCACATTCACCGTACTGACTAAGTAGTCAATATTATGTATTGACACCATGACACCATGTATGAATCTTCTCAGAATAAGAGTGGGACCTAACTTGTTGAGGGCAGTAATGAAAAGCAGTGCAAGTGAATGATGCAGATCAATTAAATCCCTGTCAATTCCCTATGTTTTTAGTAGTGCCATCGCACACAACAGGATAGTAGGAGTAGGGTGGTGTTCACAAGCTTTGTCTTCAGAAAGGATGACAATGCAGGTGGGTCACATCACCTTTGGTGAAGGGGAAGTTCCAAGTACAGTGGAAAACATGGTAAAAGGTCCTGCTTTTGCAGTGCTGAAAATTTCGGTGACATCTGTGGGAGCCAGGAATACCTGGACCTCGGGCATTCCACTGCAGGAAGTGGTGAGCAAGATCCTATCACAAATCAAGGCAGAGAGCAGGGGAAAAAAAAAAAAAAACAACAGATTTAAAGATGATTTGGACCTAACATGAGGAATGCTGGTCAGGAGAATGATTTCTTCTTTATATTTTGGAGAAAAATGAATGTTCATGAAAGACTGAAAAGGACGTTGTTGCAGCAGTGGGGGAAAGGAATCCCCAGGCCCTGATGAAGCAGAAGAGGTTGATTCTGAGGTATATGTGCATGGGAAACGGTAAAGGGAGAACTCCTTTTGTATCCAGACTGAGAGGGTACAAATGTTCGCCTGTTTATGTGAGGCATATATGTATAGCATTCAGATACTGCAGGTATTTCTGTGCTTTTGATGTATAAATAGAATAAAACCTAGGAGCAGAAAGTTGACCAAACTACTTTATGCAAGAATCTGTTTCAATTGACTGATATTACATGATTTATTATCTGAAGTCATTAAGCAGCACTACAAATTTGGGATGTAAAGTTTGCTAGCCATAGAAAGTCTAACATCTGTTGATAATTTTCCTGTCATGTTTAGAAAGATATTAGCCAAGGTTGAGATGAACTACAAAGCTCTTGTTCTGGTCTTGTTCACGTTAACATGCTGCCTGCAAACAGCACAGCAACGCAAGTCTTAATCAGAAGTGGAAAGCATGAAATAATAACTGCTCTTGTAAGGGAAGTAGCCAACCAAAACTAGAACAAAGAGGTAACAATACAGAATAGGGAGTCAGCTCCTTAAGTTTTGGTCCTGCACTGATACAAAAAGTATTTTTGCAGAACAGAATTGTGTCTAAAAATTCAAGTAGAGTACAAAATGTCAAACTGCAGATCTTCCTGTCTTGGAAGATTTTGATTCTGAAACAAATCTCCCTGTTTACTGAAACAAACACATTTTTGCAAAATCTTTCAGCTGCAGTGTAATGATGTGTCTCAACCAAGCAACTGTGTTAAAACGTTTCCAGTCAGTTCTGATCAAAATATTTCATAGGCAGTAGAAACAGATGGGGTCCTTAAAATAATGATGATATTCCTGCTGAAAATTACTATCTGCAGATAAATTAAATGAAAATACATAGGAAAGCTGGTTGGTCACTCTTGTGTGGGACTAATTTCTTCCCAATAAAATACAGATGCAACATAGTTTTGAGTGTGTCACATACCTTTGTAACAGAAATAATGTTGCAGTGGACGAGGTTCTGCAAGAAGCAAGAAAACAGTAATTTCATAGTTAACGTCAGAGTTTGTAGCTTATCTAGGTAACAAAGCCAGCAATTGCAACCGAAGAGCCCTCTGGCAAGGCAGATGCTTTTAGAGCTGTTTTGCTTCCCTCTGATTGCCACTGACTGTGCCTATGATGTGGGATACTCAAAGGCAGGTGAGCGGTGATTTATTTTCCTTTAAACATAGTGTCCAAATCTGCTTTGCACCCCTTTGACTGAGTCCTCCATTTTGCTCAGCCACGTCACTGCACATGACGAAACCAAGCTGGATGCATACAGACAGCAGAGGTGGCAGGCTGAGACTGAGTGGCTCTCAGTAACAGAGGTAGACTGCGCAGCGAAAGCACTGCCATGTAGAGATACCCTCCCAACACCAGCAAGCAAACACAAATTGTAGCAGCAGCAGAGGTGCCATCATACAGCTGCAGCTTTGAGGGAAGCAGCCTGTTTGGGCATCTCTGATTTGTGATAGATGATGATATATAGACTGAACAGATCCTGAGATAGGTGCTAACAAGAAATACACTTAGAAATTCTGTTTTCTTCATGGCTAATAGTATAGAGGTAAATAACAATAAGGCAATGAAAAACTTGATCATATTCTTAATCCTGTCAAACTATTCTACATGTGTGAATTAATTCCCCCAAAAAGTAAACTGTGTTTATATGAGGGGTTTTTTTTCATTTTTTTCACATACTTAAGCAATGGTGTTCCAAAGAAAGTGAGTTTTAATAACACCAACAAGAACCCAATGCTTCAGTTGTGGCTGTGACCAGGCTGGACTTGATTTCATTACATGTGAGCAGTGAGACAGAGGGGCTGTTGATCCCTGCTACAACAACGCCAGCTGTGCTCTCCCCTCTATTGCTGTGTGCTTGCTGCAATTTAGCTGAAATGTACCATTATTTTTCTCTTGCAAGCTCTTCTGAGCATTAAAAACAAACCAAAATATGCACCTTCAGGCCCAGTTCTTTTCCCACTCAGCTGAACAGCTAAATACATGCTGATTCTACAGGGGCAGAATCAGTCCCTTGTTAAATGGAATTACAGTTCCTCATTGTTATATTGGAAGTGGAAACCCACAAAGAAATCCTACCTCATCTATGTCTGGTCCATTAAGGAAATGGCATGGAAGAGGATTATGAAGCATTCCAACATTGTTAACTAAACAAAGGAAATATAACGATAAGAAGAAAATCTAGACAAAGTGCAGAGTTCAGCTAGTTAAACAAACGGCCTCTCCTTGAGACCCAGAAGCTTTTGAGCTGTATGTGAAAAGAAATGCTATTTAGCATCAAGCCTTGTTCTCACTGAAGTCATTGGTGCTGATCAGTACTGACTTCAGGAACTGAAAAAGTCTCTTGCTGCAGTCTGGGGTTTTATTTGTTTGTTTGTGTTTTGTTGTTGTTTAATTTGTTTCACTACTAAAAGGATGCTTTTCTTTGCCAAAAAAAAAAAAACAAAACCAAAACAATAAACATAACTTCCCCCAAAACCACATTTTTCATTGTTGCTGCATGGATCATACCAATTAGTGTTAGCCACAAGCTCATTTCAGATTGAATATGAGAATTCCACATAGCTGTAAAGCACCCAATAGTGAAAATTAATTCCTTGAGTCAAAATAAGGAAGAAGGCAAGCTGGATGGTGCTTATAAAGTGTCAGAAGAGGTTTCACAGTAAAGAAGCCACTGTACAGAGAAACTGGAAGCTTTTGGAGAACCTAATTCACTTTTAAAACCTGTTAATGATAAGTAATGCATTTCTGTATGCTTGGTTTTAAGCATTGGCTAACAAGTTGTTATGACACATAATTTATACAATTCTCTGTTTAATACACTGCAGCCATAAAATACTCTTCAACTAACAGACCTTAATGACTCACCCAGAACACCAATATCCAAGCCTTGCAGATTTTTTTCAATGTTCTCGTATACTGAATTTTTAGTGAAATCCGCTTGTATAACCTTCACCTTTTGACCTGTGGCCCACTCTGTAATTAAGAAAAAAAATAGAAAACCCTTTGCATCTACGCAGAGAGAGGGAGAGTTGTAATTAAGTAATGAGAGAAAAAAATCACATCTCATTTAGTAATGCCCGCTGTAAAATAAGAAATTGTTTCAACTTTCTTTAAGAAATATTACAACACAAGCAAAACACTTTCACTGTACCCAGTTGTTTTCAGGGAAATGGCCTGGCAAATATAGGATGAATTTATGCCATGAAATCAATGGAAGCTCCCTCACAAAATTTAAACACCATTTGCTTCTTCAGTAGGGAAAAAAAACACTCAGAAATAAACAACACAGGACTTCTTCCCCTGGTTATCATAAAATTTATAAATTAACACTGTCAGCATATATTAGACAAGTGAATGTGGGTGCCAGATCCTCTACATAAGCACAATTTTGTAGAATGGTTTAGAAGTGTTTTCATGTATAAGATGATCATTTTAACATGCAGAGCTCATCTTTTCACACAGGAGGAGGGCAGAAGAGGGCTGGATGTGGTGCAGTATTTTCTGCATTGTTTTCGAACAATTCCTCTCCTGTTTTGAGATTTGTACTTATGTAGACTGAACCTTCCCCAGGATTTTGCAGGACTAAAAGGCATTTTAGGGAGGGTATAGCTTAAGTTTCACAGGGTCAATTTACACAGAAGGGAAAGGGAAATGTGTGTGATTTTTCCAGTGTCATTGCTATGCAGGAGTAGAGCCCAGCTGTACATGACCATTTTTCTCAGCAGTTGATTCATTGTTGATCATATTTTCAATGAAGTTTCATGAGGAAAAGAGGTAGAGGCTCTTAGTTACTCATTTTTAAAGGCAAGGTTCTCCCTTAAAGGGGCCCAGTAAGGTCTCTTCTAACAAGATGTTCACATTGTAAATTCTTGCTACTAAACCTGCTTGCAAGTTTTATGGGCAACCTGAAATCCAGATGAAGTTTTCTGAAAAAGTGACAGGCAAAGCTTGGAAATGTCAATAGATGATCAGATTGCACACGTGCTGCAAGTGGCAGAACTTCAGGTGCATGTGGATGGCAGAAAGTCTGCTTTGGGTCCTGGAAAATTTCTCTGCTTGCTTGGAGCCTTATTTTGTCATACAGGTGATGGAGAACATTGCCTTGTATAGGAAGCAGACTTGTTGATTTCTACTTGGAAATCTTGTGCCATCCCTTGGTGTATGTTCAGAACTTGGGAAGAGACCTTGCACCCACTCCTGCAGGACAGCAAGGCTGGCAGAAAGCTGACTTTGGGTCCAGCAGGCCAGTTTGCAGCAAAACAGAGCCTGTGTTGGAGGATGAGAGGAAGTTGTTCCCTCCTGGTTGTTCCTCCTTGCCCCTTGATACACCACAGGTCTTGACTGCCTTATGCCACTCAAGTAATATAAGCAGTCTGAGGAAACAGCAGATGCTCTGACTCCAGATATGAAGCATGGGCTGCATTGTGTGTGCAATTCATCTGTCTCCATGACAGAAGAAAGGAAGAAGGAGTGCCCTTTTTCTTGCCCTCTTTCCAAGCCACAATTGTGTGCATGAAAGGGATGAAGCACCTCTCGAACCTTCAACCTATAAAAGCAAGTCTAGGGGCAAATGACCCCCTTGTAGTCCCAGGCTGGGGGAATGGTACAACTATAAAGAAAAGGATGTTGCAAGTGTAAATGCAGCAAGTGGGAAAGAACAGAGGAACAGCTGGAGCAGACACCTACAGAGACCTGATTGAAAAGCTCTATAAACAAAATGAGATGGTCTTAAAAAGTGTAATGGTGTTGTGGCCATCTTTCTTGCGGGCAGTCGGAAGGGCAGCCAAAACTAGAGCAACATAAAAATGAGGATCAAACAAACCATGTGGTCTTTCTCTGCATCCCCTTGTCTGTACAGAACTGTACTGCTGCAACCAGCACTGTCAGCCAGCAAACAAGTACTCCAGATGGCTTTCCTCTGTCTCATTTAAGAACAAAACAATATATTAAAAAACAATAAAACTATCATGCTGATAAATGAATTATCCAGGGATAACTCTTGAGAAAATTATAACAACTCTGCAAAGAGAGAGCCAAAAAAGAATTTCCAGTGTTTCTTACATCTCTCCCTCTCTGTGACAAAGATTTATGACAGTCTTTACAGACACAAACCATTCCAACTCTTTTAAAAAGTCCTAAGTGTGCCAGAAGCAAAAAGCCTAGGTTTTCAAACATCAGGACAGGTTACTGTCTCTTTTAAAAATGAAGAGGAAACTAATTTAAGTAAAATTAAAAATGTGAATGGAGTTGTTTAATCCAGTGTGTTATAAAAGGTATCATTAAGAAGGATACATCAAACTTCTGACATCAGACCACTTGGGAATTCCACTTGTCAGATAGGATAATACACTGCGTTTTGAAATTTACGGAGAATAAATCAGGATGAAGCATGAAGTTGGTTAGGACACGTAGTCTGCCAGAAACTCTCCCTTTCTATGTAGAGAGTTATGAAGATCTTCTGAAAACCTGAGGTAGCAAAATGAACACCTGAGTGATGCAAGAACTGATCTTTGTAGAAAGAGGAGACCCTTCTGAAGCACTACAGCTAAATTTGAATATGAAGAGAGAAGCACTCAGGCTAAAACAGCATTCATATTCAGCAGAAGTTTGCAGTGAGGAGAGCAAAATGAGAGGCTATTTTAACAACAGAAAAGTTAAAAAAAAATTAAGACTGGGGAGAAATATAAAAAGTTCTGATGGATTATAATGCACAAGTTCTGGCTATATTTCAAATGCGTTTTGGAGAAATCTATCTCCTCAGAAATATAACTCCGTTTCAGAAATAACAGTAAAATAGACCAAAAAAAAAGGGGGGGGGGAGGGTAAAAGAAGACCTGCAGAAGATAGAAGATACCAGAAAACACAAACACGGTGAAAAAAAACCTCAAATATGGGACTTACTACTAGTTACCAGAGCACTCAGAAAAATGGTCAAGGCCCTCAAGGGTTCTGCTATGTAGTAGTGCACATTGGGAAAACACTCCAGAGCAATAATGCTTTACCTCAAGGGATCAGCAAGACACAACAGGCATTTTTAACAGCCTTTGAGGATAAAGGAAGGATGTGCCAAGTGAGTTGTTTTATGCTAGTCAGTGATCTCAGCTCGTTACCTGCTTAGCTCTTGGAGCAGGAAGGACAAAAGGCAGAGGACACAGTACAGCAGATTGGAAACTGAAGGTGTAGCAGGGGGCACAGTTAAATGCATTAGCAGTTTCACAGGTCTTAGTGGGAGCAAGGCACATTTGGTTCTCAACCATGTGGGGTGATTTTTTTATTCACTGCTTTATTCTACATTAGCAGGCATAATATCAAGAGGGAGAGCTACTTCCTGCATCACTAAATCCAAATTCATTAACCGCATGCTCATCTAGTCTGAACTGGTGTAGCTGTATTTTCTATGTTTTCTGAAGTTCACACACCTTATCTTTCCTTAAATACTGATTTGTCTCTTCTCAAGGAAAAAAACTACCATAAGACCAACCAAATCACCAAAAACCCAATCACCTTCCTTGTGAATAACTTTCATGTCTTACAGAAGTGTCTTTTTGTGTTTGTTTGGCATTAACAGCCAAACAGTATAGACCCTGGTCATATAAACAGATCCCAAGGTATAACTTTTCAATTAGGACCTAGCTCTGCCTGTATGGCTTGCTTAGGAAATGTAGGCAGAATAAATAAAAAAAGGAGTGCAGTTGACAGCATTCCACCATTTCCAATCTCCAGGTTTTATGGTTTGATCAATGTTTCACAGCCACTGCACTAAATGTGTTAAATGAGCAGTATGCCTGAGGTAATGGTCCTCTCCCAGTCTGCACTCCACAAGACTTATTTTGTTATCTTTTATCTCACTCTAAAAGAACTTTACAATCCAAGTGTCTGGAAATCTGGTTTTCAATTCCAGTGCTTCTTTAAATAAATGTTTTTCTTACTGTAGATTTCTGCCTGCTCCAACTCTGAGAGCTGTCCTGAGGCACACCTGTGACCCACAGGACTTGGAAAATCAAACACTGAGATCTCTGAAATTACCCATAGTTTAGGCTCTTTTAATTTATACTATTCAGTATCCAAACTGAACATGACAGAATGATTACGCAACTCATATCACCAGTTTGAAAGGGGAGGCAAGTCTTTTAATTATGGTATACAACTGACTGGAAAAAGATACATGGTGTACCTGTTAAGAAAAAGGAAACAAGTTTTATGTCCAGTCCTGCAACAAATTTACATAGTCTACAGCAAACTTTTTTCTCTCTATCTCTCTGTGCCTTAATCTCCTTGCATGTTAGTTCAGGCTAATGATAGCCACTTAGAGCGAGATACTGCTTGTTTAAGTGGTTTAGAAAGAAAAAGTCAGTGAGAGTTGGAAAATTCAGAAAACAGTACAATCATGCTGGTTAAGCTTCTTCTTATTTTTTGGTTTCCGTTGTTCCTTTACTCACATAACATCACAGTAAGTTTAACTTTTCTTCCTTTACAATGACTGCTTAGCTTAATTACAGTAAAGCCTCAGTCTGAAAATTGGAATCAGTGGAATATTTCCAAAATATAAGCCCACACCCAGAGCTCCATTCTGATTTAGAGGCCTCCAGGTCAGATACTCTGTGCTTTTCATCACTATGTCTTCCCCTCTTTCCTCTTGTTTGTGCCATTTACTTGTTGTTATGTACTCATTTCCAACCTGACACCATCATAACAGATGAGTCACTCTGGGCTTCAGCCAAATCCCACTGAAAACAATGGAAAGATCTCACTGGGATTTGCCACCAATTTCAGCACACTTTTGGAAAGACACTTTATGCCCACAACCCAGCTGAACATAGTGCAGAAATCTGACCAGCGAATCCTGAGCCTCTGGGGTCACACCACCCACCTCCCCACACCTTGGATTACATGGATAACACTGCTGCAGCCAGTGAAGCTTCCTCACACACAAAAAGTCAGATGTCACATTTGCAGTAGGTGCAGAAGCATTTGCAGGGTCTGCTATCTTGGCAGCACCTTTCAGGACGCAGCAAGTCCTTCATTATGTGCTGCTACACAACTCAGCACAGTATGGCCTCAACTAGGAAGGTGGCCAGTGGATGACCTAATAATAAATCATAGTGCAGAGGGATTTACAGTATGTTATCTTTGCAGCCCTCCACCACATTTTTTCTTTTCTTAGCTATGTTAGTCTCAGGAATCTTGTTGTTTTCATTCTTGGCTTCTGATTTAAATTTACAGTGCAAAGAAACTATAAAAACTCTCTAGCCTTTTTGTCTTCAGGTTTATATTATTGTAATTCTTTAATATTTAGCTGCAAAGAAATGCAACAATGACACCAGAGCTGACTTAATTCCCACAAAAATTATTTTTTTATGGCTGTTTCCTTAAGAGAGACTAGTGTAGGCCATAGTCACACTGGACTCATGGCTACAACTGCTTATAGAGACTATTCAGGGAGTTGGTGATTTCCTCCTCTGATACCCATTGCTTCCCACAGGCAAACAAATCTATCCCTGGAAAAAAAAGGAGGGAAATTTGACAGAAAATTTAACAGTCCAATACTTGACTTTGCCAGCTGCATGTTTGGAAGTTACAGAACTTTTCACCCACTTCAAGTCTGACACATTCTTGAGAGGTGCACTGCTCTCCCTGCAAGTGAGTATCCTGGACCTGATACTCTGTTGGGAGTAAGCTGCTAAGCCTGCTTAAAGGCAAGTCTTTCTGACAGAGGTGTAGTCTTGGAATGACACATACTTAACACAAGAACCCATGAATCAAGGACTCTGGTGGACAGAAGCCAGGTATAGAAAAAGAGACAGTGGGATGAATAACCTTGATTACAGCAATCTTTAAAGTTAATGGAGGATATAAACTCATCCGACCCCTAAAGAAATCCTAGCTGTCAATCTTAACATATTTAAACAAGCCACTCCCTAGGGTAAACGGCCATTTTCCTTTGAAGAAAATAAAGGGAACATGAATTCTAAACCCACACTATTTAACTGCTTTATCAAAAGCCAAATGTAACTGGAAAACCTTAAAAAAACAAACAAACAAACAAACAAACCAACCAAAATCAAACCAGGTACCTTGATTTCATTTTCACTCCTCCTTTGCTATGTTCCAAGAATTAGCATAAAGGTAACCTTGACCAAGCTTAAATTGTTCATAGATCCCTCTGATGACTCTAGTATCACACCTCCTTTGCCTGTATTTACAGATTTTGAGGGTAGATGAAGCCAGTAATGAACCCATATTCACTTTTCTTATCAAACTCATTATGCTGTTAGAATGATAGCATGTATTTTTAAAGCAGTCCACGACTAGAAGGGTTCAAGCAACACAGTAATGCCAAAAATTATTTGTAGTATTTGGAGCAATACCTGGGGCTATATCTGTAGCAATATCTGGGGTCCTACTGTACTAGATACTGTACCAAGGGGAGAGACCTCCAGATCCCTGTAAAGCCATCCTGCCAGATGGAAAGACAAGTTCGAGACAAACACTTACCAACTTCAGAGGCTACTCTCTGTAGTTTTTCAAGAGTTCTGCTTATCATAACTACATTTAATCCACGTTTTGCCAGCTACAAGAAAGGAATATAAAAATTGTTAGGAGACAGTAATGTGACAAGAATTTTTCAATTTTTTTCCGGTTTTTGCAATAAAAGCAATCACAGATTTTTTTAAAAAATTGCTTTCATTCACCTGTCACCTGCTTAATGGGTAAACAACAGGTATTAAAACTGGGCCAAACAATAATCAGTATTCTAACAGTCTTCCAAAACATTTCCTTCACTGTATAATCTTGGACTCTTACAAGAAAAGTATACTGGACAACGATCAAAACCCAATAATAGGAATAAAAATAAATACTCTGAGCCAATTTCAAATGAATGAAGGTCTGCAGGAAGCAAAAGCAACATGAGATTTCCCAGAAACATGTTTTTATTTCTACTTGGATTTTGGAGGCCAAGTACGTTGATGACTTTCTAGTCATTTTACAACTTCACCTTCCACCCTCACATTTTTTTTATCCTGAGGAAGTAGATTAAACATATTGGATTGAAGGCTCAACAGTTTGAAAGGATTTTGACTTTATTTGTATTTTTTAATAGAAATAAAATCTGATGCAGGTCAAATGGGTAAATTTTTTTACATTAGATGCAAATTAAAAAAAAAAAAAAGGAACTAAGGATAAAAGGTAAGTCCATGCCTAAAAACTCACACAGTCACACGAGTCTACATCCACAAAAATGCTGACAACAGTTGTAGTTTATAGCTGCGAACACTACTTAATACAGAAGTCCATTTATAGTTAGTTTGGTACTACCATGTGCAGAACAAATGCAGAATGAACAGAGAATGGTTTTCTGTTCTCCTGAGGACTCCCGTTCCCATCAGTTAAAGAGTTTTAGGCAAAGCCTGAGAGAGAAACATGCCCCAGCTTTTGAAACTAAGTTATTAAAAAGGGGAAGCTGAACAGAGTTGTGTGCATGAAAAAGGAGAAATAAAGCTGAAACTAGAAAAAACGACAAAGAGAGCTACATTAGTCAGCACAAAAGATAAAGCCAATGTAATCTGAAAGTATTAGGTTTCCTTAGAAGAAGAAAGTAACCAGCAAAAGGCCACACACTGAAGACCCATTCATTTCCATAGCTGAATCCCTGCAACATTTTCTCCTTAAATCTATTTGAGGGAAACAGATCATCCTGTTGGGCTCTTCTGAAGCAATGCAGAGAATGTTAAGGAATAAGGACCTTTGTTCAAAAATTTGCTACATTTGAGAGTACAAGGGACAGAGCATCCATTTAAATGCATTGGCCACAACCATTTGCATTTTCAGCACAAAAACCATGCTCACAGTTCTGTGCTTTTGGAGATCCTCTAACATAATTGACTGGTGCTCCAAAAAGACCTGCATAGACTTAAGACACTCAGGAGTTTCAAAAGCTTGTTTTAAGGGCTCTATTTGAAGTTCTGAGGAAGAGAACTCTAATTGCCCACATACCGGCAGGTTTCCTTTTGTCCACAATGAGCTTGACTCAAGCAGTTTCCAATTGGAGACACAGTCTCTGTTTCCATAGTCACTTGCTCCTTTTTGCCATTTGGACGTGTTTGGATGGGGATTATTTTAATTTTTTCCACCTTCAGACCCCCAAAAAAATCAACCATGTCATATACAAAATTAAAGCAAAGTTGTGCTTCACTGGGCTTCCCAACATAATCCCAGCTATGTCTCTGTATTTTGTTTGACAGAAAAATCCCTCCTAAAACCTAAGTAAGAAATTATTCCTGTTGCTAAAACTGCATTGTGTTTCAGCTAAAAGCACGTTTGTGGCAATCTTATAAAATTGTTAACTGCCAGGTGAGAGGACTCTCCCTCACGGCTGTATACCAGACTAACAATTATAAGGCTGTAGCAGCCACTTCTGAAGGCAAAAGAGACTACACAGTTGGCTACTCTTTTTTGCTTCCTCACCCTCATAGCAAATGCCTCCCAGCACTGTGTAATGTGAACCCGCTTGTGTTAGGAAATCCTGACTCCCAGTGGCAAAGGACTAAAATGCTCCTGAACTTCAGTCTGCCAAAATTTAATATAATTACTACCAAGTCCACTCATAACGAATTATGATAACTTAGCATTTAGAAATGGGGCTAATAATGAAGAAAGATCAAGCAGGATCTGCACTCTGTAATCTCACTAACTCCTAGTTAACAGGTTTAAATCTATATTAATTTAGTATAAACTCACTCTGTGTTTTCTAACAAGTTTCTGCAGCTGAGTCTGAGGTGAATTTTCAGACAATAAAACTTCATGAAGTGCAAGACACAGGTTTTAGATTCAAACCATGCATGTACCTACTACAGTTACCCTGACAAATTGGTTATACTCTGCATTAATCACCAGATGTAATAATTTAAAATCCTTAATAATACCTTTTGGAATCTATAGCTGCCCACTGTAAATTTCTACCTATACTACAAAAGAGATTTTTCTCTCTTCTCCAGGATTGTGCTGATATGGTCTCAGTGCTTCACTCCTTTTCTTTCCTTGCCTGGGGTCCAGACCTGTAGGGTCTCCATGTTTCAAATCTTTCAAATATTTTTGGTCCAGCAGACCAGGACTGAGACAACAGGGCAGAAGGATTCTGCAATCTTTCTATTAGCTCTGCACCTGTGCAATGCAAGTAGAACAGCAGTATTTCCAGGAATGAATACAACAACAAGTGGATAAATTAGAATACATTTGCAACTGGAGCAGAAAAACTCAGATCATATTTAACTTGTATTATATGCCTGGTGATAATATGCACAATTTCAGGAAGTGAAACAAAGGTTTAAGACTAGAGAAACTGTTGTATTAACAAATGAATGCAGTGCCTGTCTCAAAATGGTTTGCTAAAAATTGATTAAAAACAAGCACTGGCCTGACTTACAAGAGAGTTATGAACTACTAACAATAACAAAAACGATGACCATGTGAGCCACCAACATCTTGCTTGTGCCCTGACATCAGATGAGAACCGTGTAGAGACTAAACCACTAATCTTAAGAGTATGGCATGGCCTCGTCCATAAACCCAGTATGTTTGAGGTGCTAAGTCAGTAAGCTGCTAAAGCACATCTGTAGCTATTACATCAGAAAAACAGAACAAACAAGACTGCACCAGTACCTGAAATGCTGACAGTTGAGTAGAGATGTGATAGCCTAGCAGCACACTCACACTTGACTTGGTTTTGTTCCTTGTTGTAAGTGTGACGAGTCTAAACCCCATCAGCCCAAGAACTAATGGACCAAATCTAACAGAAACCTGGCTTTTGAAATAAGTATAGCAAACTAGATCTAAATTCCCAGAACTCTGACATCACAGCAGTCAGTTAAAAGGTCGGGGTCTTCATGCCCAAGAAGGCCAGTCATTCAAAATCACCCTGACGTGCTACAAATACAGACAGAGCCTTCATGGAAGCCTGGACTTCCAAGCAGAAGAGGTTCAAGTTCGTGCTCAAGTTCTATGTGTGCTTACCTCTCAATACAAGCTTGGGAAACTAAAGGGACGATAATTTGCCCTGAAAAGTCTGTCCCGGCATCAACAAAGCAGTGGTCTGAGGCCTCACAGCTGCCATGCTCTTCACACAGCCCCAGCCAGCTCTTGAGCTTATCAGACTTTGCAGAGACCTGTATCTAGCCATAAACCTTAGAAATAACGGTACTGAACCAGTAAATATCGTCATTTTTGTCTGGACCTCAGTCTGCTGGGTTTTACCCAAAGAACCACCTGCTGTGATTTTCACAAAAAAACACTGAACACAGAAAAACACATCACACTATCCTTCCAAAACACAAAAACTGCTCTCATTAGTCTCCTGTACCATATACTACCAATAAGTGTGGAGTCCTTACATTAGTTGTGAATCATTAGCAGCCCCTGCCTGAGCGCAGGATATCAGAGAGAAATTCATCACCTTATGTCAGAGCTCTAAGTCTAGAAGAACAGACATTGTGGCCATCAAACAAGGCTTGTCTTCATATCAGCCCGTAACACCAGAGGAACCTATGCCAGAAGAACATCAGAGAATTTTGTACCCTTACAACAGACCAGCAAGACAGCAGTGGTGAGCTAGAAACTCCAAAGGCACACAGATATTAAACCAGCGGGGTCAGATTTATTTATCCACAAGCCACACACAACTGTGTGTTTTGACCTCAGCCAGCAAGATGACATGCCAAGCTATGAGCTCACGTGGTGTGGGCTTTGGATGCCCCACAGAGCAGTAGCTGAACACAGCTTCAATCAAAGGGACCACCTGGGGAGGAAGGTACATCTAAGCATGGATAAAGATGGCTCTCAGTCATCCCCCCCAAAAAAAAAGCCAAAAATAATGAACAAATGTTCCCCAAAATCCAGACTGTTCCAGATAAGTTTTTTTTAAAAAAAAACACAGTAGTTATTCTATTTTTTCTCATGGTATAAAGCAGCCATTCGCATGCTATAGTTGGTCTTTTAAATGGGATTTACTCTTGTATAACACATAAAGCACAAAGGAAGCAGAACAATGACAGAGGCTCTGATATAGACATTTACAGGTTTCTGCAGCCTTCACATGGATAAAATATCACCAGGTGCTCACCTAGTTCAGGAAACTGCATGTGCAGGTGACTACACCCAGAGGCGTGGTGTTAAAACAAGCGTTTAAGCACTTCTGATGATTCCTCTCCCTGCCTAGATCCCATCTCATTCCTCCCTGACCTGTGTATTCACCAGACCCTTCCCATTTGCTCACCGCTACAGCAACTCAGTGAGAAGACAGAAGGCAACATTTTCCCTTTTCTCTCATGGGAGAGCTTGTGATCTTCATCACAACTATGCCAATTTTTAGATTATATTACCTAGTATTTGTGCTTCCTACATTCAGTGCACTTTAGAAAGTGGTTATTGTATGGCAATTCCCAGTAAGGAAAATCATTAAGTCAGTGCTTAAACAATGCACACACTTTAAGAAAATCCTGTAAATTAATTCAAAAGCCAACTTATTTTCCTCTTCTGTGAGATGCATTCTATAATTTATGGGCAGAAGACATCACATGTGAACTCTTGCATATTACAGGCTAATAATTTTCACCTGGTCACCTTCTAGAATGGGAGCCAGTTTTGAATGAAGACACCAAAGAGAAAATCTGCTGTTCAGTCACTATCACTAATAGCAAGGCTGGTACAAGACAGTACAAGGCCACCCTGCCTTCAGTGTTGATTAGCATGTGTGAACAGAAAGAGACCGCTGTAGTGACTCTGCACAGCAGCAGCTACAGGGACGGCACCCAGGTTCTCTCTCCTCCTGCAGCCTCCTACAACTACCAATTCTAAATTAAACTATTATGTTACTTTATAATTTCCATAACTTGTATTTTATATTAATTTACACAGATTTCACCTTTGTTCCTTCAGACATATCTTTCAAAATGTGTTTGCAAATCTAAAGGCTAGAAAATTACATTTTGTATGTTAACACTGGATCACCCCACTGAAAGCCAAAAAGCAGATTAGCTGTGAAACTGAGGAAAGAAGGACAATCTAGGAAACTTCGTCCCCTGGACAGACAAAGTGAAATCTTTTTAATTACTCATTTTATTTCTTTGGTCTGAAGAGACCATTGAGGCATGAATGACTTTTCTCTGAAATGCAGCACCAGTTTCCTTTCAGAGCTTGATTAATGCTGTCTGCACATAGAGGAGAGCACCATGTTTGTCACTGTGGCTTTGAATCCTAGAATAATTTCACTAACTTGCAGAGACCGATGATGGGGTAGCAATTGCTATTTTGTTAAAACAAACTTAAGGGTAAGTAATCTATCTTACCTCAAAGGAATATGCTTTTCCAAGCCCATCTCCTGCTCCTGTGACCACTGGAGAAAGTAAAAAGATGAATAGGGATTACATTTGGAGCTCTGTTTTAGCTTGCTTTTTCTTGAATTCTTCAGTCTTCCAACATCTGCTTTTCTTGAATGTAAGTGCTTCTACCAAAGCACAGCATCAATCTTTTTAACAGTTGATTTCCTGGTGACCTTTTAATCTTTTTATTACTTCATTTAGCAGTTTTTGCTTTCAAAGCGGATCCCTACCCACCATAACCTATCTGATGCAGTAGGTAGTTATTACTCTTATTTTTAATGGGGTCAACAACAGTAACAAGTCAATTGCCTAAGCAACAATTCCCTCAGCAACAAGCCAATTGCCTAGGAGGTGGTAGAATTTTCTTGCATACACATATCTTTAAATTCTGCTTTGCAAGTTTTTCACTTACATGCTGGCGGTAAAATGGTAGGAAGTAAAGATCAGCTGTTGACTGAAGCTGACATAACACTTTGTCACACAAGAAATCTGTCTATAAGCAAACATCACATCAAACTTACCATTATCTATAAAACGCTCTTCCTTCACAGATGTTCCACTCAGTTTACCTTTGGATTTAGTGTTACTGGGAAAGCAAACAAGCTTCAGCAATTGTAAAGCACACTGAACTTATATGTTACACCAATACCAAAGATGAACTATAGAAAGAAAATCCTTATCACCTTAGAAATAAAGAAGAGAAATAGGAAAACACCAAAGCAATTCCAAGGTAAACCTGGTAAGTTTCCTGAGCAAAATTTAAAAATAGTCAATACTGAAAAAAATGTGGATTAAGGACTCCTAAACTGCAAGAGGTGCTGGTGATTTTGAGTGGTTAGGTTTGCTGCCAACAGAAGAGCAATTACTCTCTCATTTTACACAGGAAAGAGCACCCCCAGAGAACCAGCAGTGGATCTTCAGCTCTGTAGCAGACCTGCAGATGAAAAGCAAGGGTCTGTTGGGAAACAAGCTTCCACCTGTCAACCTTAATTTTCATGATTCTCAGGATGTCATGTGCCACAATACAGCAAATCATCCAAGCCTTATGAATTTCAATGGGCTCAGAAGACTTTATGTTTATAAAAAGGACACAGGACAAAAGGTCCACTCCAGGAAGTAAGTCTCCCAACCTTCAGTAGAAATAAAGATTTTACACAGGAAGCTCCACATGCTCCTCACCTCATGCACAGAACTGAGGTCCTTGTCTCACTTAAATCAATACGAGACCTACATATTGCTTAAGAAGCAGCTGGTATTCAGGCAGGTCTTGTGCACACGGTGGATTTCATTTCTTACTAACCCACGGTGAGATGTGCTTATTAAACACGTATTCAACCCAGTCACATCAAGTCTCTAATGTGCAGGCAAGGAAAAAAGCACAAGCATATTGTTTAGGTCACTCCTTAACAAGATTTAAGATGTCACCATCAGTGACATCTGTAGTCCAGGAACTCAAACTGTAGTACCTGTTCATTCTTGCTTCATACTGATGATATAACAAGCATTAATAATCTGTAGGAAGGTGTTTATTAAACATTTCTGTTATTTTATGAGAATGCATAATATCTTTAAAAAAGTACTGCCAAGTCACAGCCTTTGAAGTTTTTAGGCTAGAGTAGATCTGGATTGTTAATGATTTCATTAAGGACAGGTCTCCAATTCAGAAGAAAACACACTGGAGCAACATCACTGGGAACAAAGAAAAGTTGCTTTGAAGAGTGGAGACCATATGCTAGACATAAACTAGTTGCTTCCCATATCAGGAAACCGAGGATATAGGCAATGCTATTAAAACTAAAGCATTTGCAGCAGAGAAAAAAGATCAGAACTAGGAACAGGAAAAGAATTCACATCTACACACCAGGTGTGTGAGCTGTTGCCACTTTGCCTATTTTTCTATTCTCTGCAAGTACACAAAAGCTCCAGGCTCATAAACTAAAAAGTTACTCGGAGAAAACAAAATAAAATTAAGCAAACCACACCTAGTGTGGGACACAGTAAGGAAATGCAAGGAAAACCACTCCCAATCAGTAATGTAACAATCCACCACCCAGTTACAAGAAGTAGAAGGTGAAGAAGTTTCCTTTACCTGCCCATTCTCCCAGCGACCGAAAGAAAATCTGAGGCAAAGGACTCCAGATATTTGGGAAAATATATTTCACAAATCTGAGGCATTTTACCAGAGTACAGAAACAGATCAGACCCCCAATAAGAGTGAACAGCTGATGCTGGAATGCTTCCATGGCGAGGAAAGGCGGTGAGCTAGTATGAATCAGCTGCTGTCTCCCCGGGAAATGCCTCCTTCCCGCACACTGCTAGTGTCTGAGCGCTGGCAAAGAAATTAGAAGTCTAATCAAATCACGTGATTTTCTTTTTCCAAGGAATGTCCACAGTTTAGATTAGAATAACATCTCTACATTACACCAGATTTGTAAACTACTGAAAAAACCCAAACTAAACAGAGACTTCTGGTGCTTGCCTTAGAGGAAACATTTCACCCTTCTCCTGGAAACCACCCAAGAGCAAAGAGAAGAAAAAAATATTGTCATTGTTTAGGATTCATACAGACTAAAGATGGGTCTAAACCAAAACCATGGATAAGAATACTCCAAACCTTGGGGATAAACACACATCAGCACTACTTCTTGCAGCAAGCAGTTAAAATCTAGCCCAGACATTTCCAGGGCAAGTTCACACTGAACCCCTGCATAGGCCAGAAAAAATAGATTTATCTAACAATTCAAAAAAAATAAATCACCTAATTCTTCCTATACAGAGAAAGCACCATTATATAACTTTTCACAGAGCTTTCTGAAAAGAGGTTAATATCATTATGCCCTTTTTACAAATGGTACGATTATGGCATGCACAAGTATAGTAATCTATTAACAAAAGAATAGGAACTTCACCTTTTCTGAATAAAGTATGTTTAAACTAACATTAAAGTTGAGGACATATATCAAAACCTTAAGGGGAAAAATGCTTGCAAGAACAGTGTCTCACTGCAAGACAGATTAAATCAACGAAATCAACCAGTGATTAAAAAAATATTTTAACATTAACGTGGAATTTCTCAGGCAAAGCACAGAAACAACTTTTACTCTTCTTTGTAGTTGCAATTTGAAACATTATCAATCTTTCAAAGACCAGTTTAAACTGGAGAAGAGAAACACTGATGTTTACATGTACGCTTAGGATAAGGTAAAAGAAAATTTGGCTATATACTTTAACAATATTCTTCGTCATTTAACAGAAGTCATCTCTAAACCTCTGACACTCAGAAACCCCCAACTGAGGAGGAGCAATGTATGTCAAGCGTCACATTACTGACACCTTCAGCCAGAAAGCCACAACATGCATTACCCAGTAAAGATGATGCCTGAATCACAAGGAATCTAACACTAGCTTCTCTGTAACAAGAAGATACAAACATCATTACCATCTTGGCTTAGCAACAACCCAGTTTCCCCATACATAAGCTCTCTTAAAATTTCATCTCGTTTTACCCCATAAGTAAGGTCAAATTAAAAAAAGTCCGAGTATTACATTTCCAAAAACATTTACATATGTCATAAATTCCCCTAATAATAACTCACTAATCAAGGAATACTTTAAATTTTAACAAGTTGCACTTTGTTTTTTGTATGCAACAATGCCACCTCCTTCTGTTTGATGATGGAGTCAAAACGCAAATTTCTGTAGCTGCCAGTCTTCTCTTTTGCACCTCCCACTCTGCCCATGCTCCCTCACCATTTCTTTTCCAGAGGCTGGTAACAAGTCTGAGATATACTTACAGTACTTCATGGGCCTAATATTTGTAAACCAGGCCAAGAAAGTGAGAGGAGAAATAATAAATTCCTATGAATGTGAAGAATTGCTCATCCAGCGAAGCCTGTTTATTTCCTGAGGTATTGCTTCTCTAACTTCCATAGAAACCATTGCAAGAACTTTACACATTGCATTGGCAGAATGCTTCTCTGGGTGACTACTGTACTTTTTTTCCTAATCTCACCCCATTACAGCTAGGGCGCTGCTAAGCAATACCTACAGAATTAAGAGTACAAACAGATCAACATACAGTACAAGATTCCTTTCCAATCCAGTTACTGTTTTTAAGTTTCCTTGTATATTCTCTCATAAATACAACTTGCCACCTGTAGAACTTAAAAAGCTTTAAAAATATTGGACTGAGTTATGAAAGTCAAGTTTTGTAGCTAGTAGCATGTAACCAGAAGACACTTCTGCGAGGGAATGTGACCTTCAGAAGTCAACTCAATATTTTTTAAGTTAGCCCACTTACTCTTTTAAATACATATTCTGAAGACTAATGCTTTCTCTAGCCATTTTTACCATTTAAAAAAAAAAAAAAAAAAGAAAATGAAGCTTCACACAGCAAATAAGTATTCTAGTTTTACAACTGTTTTAATATTAATATGAAATATGTAGAAAAGTAAGGTTAGGAATACCTACAGATAGTCCTAAGAGAAATCACTTTCATATTATTACCTTATTGAGAGACACAATTACTGAGGTTCTGAATGAAATAACAATTTTCATAATTGCTTAAATTCTAACATAATAGTTGTGCCTGGCTAGCCCATATTCCTGGAGTTTCAACCAGCAAATTTGCTGAATCAACACTACCTCTGCAGATACAAAGGAAAATAATAGGTGACAGAAGCTGAGTTCCTTTCTGAAAGGATACAAGCACTTGCAAGTTCTTCTAGATAATACTTATTTTTCATTATTCCTAAATTTATCTTTTGAATTATTCTGAGTAATACTATCTTAAAGACTGTGAGAATCACGCCTGTATTTTAGGTGAGAAATCTGAAGGACTTCAAAAACATGATATGAAAAATGAATTAAATAAAATCACTTCCACTATGGTACAGAATGAACTAATATCACTTCTTCAAGTACAGTGTAGCAGTTGATCATACAGAAAACAGATATTTGTGCTATCCATGTGTGCTTGAAAGCATTTCACGTGTCCATCCACACAAAAAAACAAAAAACTTGTTAAAACAGTAATCTTTATGTCTTTATTTATAAAAGGTAGAGCAAAATATTAATGAATTAAATGCATACAGTAGCTGTTCCTTTGTGGGAACTGCATGTAATCTAGCAGATGCTATTATGTGTCCATCAGTACTGCAATCAAATGGCTCTTATAATCTTCTCATAATCAATGAAAGCCTTCCAATGCCTTGTACTGTAGAAAGTTGAGGTTCACTAATTTAGATTCTGGAGGTAGAGATGATCAGGAGAAAGAGGAGTCCTATAAAAGAATACACTCAGAAATATTGAAGGCTTTTTAAGTATAAAGGAAATGTTTAAAAACAGAAGATCACTCTAAAATATCTGCAGCAACCCCTTCCCTCCCCAGTTCTTCAATAGGTAGAAAATGAAAGTCACATCTCTTAGCCAGCTGTGAGAAACTGGATAGCTCAGACTTCTGTTTCCACTTTGACTGTACCTTTAAATTCTACTTCTGATATCTGCAGTCACTGCTCCTCTTGCCATCCAAATCCACACAGACAGTGGGCAGCCCAGTGATTCCCTGAAGCTTCTGGTGTGAGCTATTCACATGTTTCTCAGATCTAATTCAGTCTACTCATTCATGTGTCACACACAGATTAATGCTTTTCAGATTTAGCTGTATTTGAATTCAAGCGGGGATCAAACAAGCCACTAGACCACCCTGGTTCCAGGTCAAGGTCTTCCAAAATCTTCTTTTGATTTGATTATTTTAAAAAATTTTGGCTTATGCTTCCAGGGAATTGCAAACTTTCAACAAGATTAGTTACTGTCTCCCAGTGCTGCAATGCTTCTATGGTGTTTTCAAAGATTAACATGATGCCCTCAGAGAAACAGGTAAGTACTATCACAGCAGGAGATAAAGATACAGAGCGGTGCCATTATTCTCCCAGATGATAACCCAGACCACCACCACACTCTGGTCCTTTTCTTTTTTAACCACTGGACCAGTCTCGCCCACTACAGCAACCCCCTGGGCTTGTGATTCCTTGCTCTGAACTTTAAGCATAAACTAGGACCAGACAAACTTTCAGTACCTATACTAGACACAACAGGACACTCATCCTTTCTCCTCGCTTAAACACATTAGTCTTCCGTATATTAATCAGTTTCCCCTCTCATAGTTTGCACATAGTAGCATCATTTCTCTGCAGCATTAAAAGGTAATCATAGACAAAACATCAGAGGAGGGACTGTGACATAACAAGACGAATGTACCTAAACAAAAATAGATTTACCTTTTTATCTTTCCCAATTACCTGTTTGGTACTGGCTCAAACACACAAAAAAAATGGGTTTAGATCTTAAAAAAAATCTTCTCTCAACTTCCTTCACTCCTTGATCCTGCAGCAAAGTTACGAGGGGTCACTTATAACAGCAGTGACAGCAGCAGAACACCATGATGTTATCAAGGATGAGGAAAAGACTGAATGTCTACACAGTGCATACCAAACAAACTAGGCTACATCCCAAATTCTTGACTTGACACTTTCACAGGGAACAATCTTGGGGCACACCCCCTCTTTATCCCATACATTCCACAGTCACTTACACAAGAGCAATACATATGTGAAATCATTCTGAGTCATTATCATCTTTCATGACTTCACTGACATCAAAGATTGCATATAGCATAAGGCAATGGTGAATCAAGCCTCATGATCTTTACAGGGAGTTTTGCCTCAGAGAGTACTGGCAGACACTGAAACAGAAATCAAAGATCTTGTTGAGTACAAATAGCACCAAAGTACAGGTAAATAATGAAATTTACAACTTATTTGCTGATGGCATTCCTTCCTCCAAATTAGCTCATGGTGTAAATAAAAGCTAAAATTAAACTTGTCCACATGTAAGAAACATGTCGTGCAATAATATTTCCGAACCAATTGTGTGCACTCCTGTGGCAACTGAGGTAGACTTTTTTTTTTCTTCTTCCAAATATTTTCCAGCATATACTTATTTAAGTTCTCAGCAATGCTGAACAAACTTGTATCTTCAGTCTCTTTCAAGTCAGGCATTTTGGCTAACTCTTTGACTCAGGAAGTGCATTCTCTTCATCCCCAGGTTGTGTAGGCTTGCTGTTTCCTCTTAAGGTTAAAAAGGAGTATCTCAGTCCTCCTGCCATACTAAAGAAAAAATAATGAAGAGAGGTGTCAGAAATACCTGATGTTGCATGTACCATTTTATAGTTATGTACATTTCCTTCCAAAGGATTAAAGAATGCCACCTATCATAAATTAGGAGTGCCTCAATGCTACATAAGCCATTTGAGAAACCAGCCCTGAGTAGACAAATATTAATTATCAGTTGCTCCAACAGATTCATACAAACAGATGTAACAGTTCACCCAAGCACAAAAAAGTAACAACTCAGAAGCCATAACTCATATTCAATGAGCACAACTCATTCAGTCAGCATTCTTGCTTCCCACACCACTTGGCTTTTACTTGGAAGCCTCACAGCTCAGAACTATTGTTCATAAAAAAAAAAAGAATTAACTCAATTCTACATACTAAAACTGCAGGCATGTTTCCACAGTTAAGATCCTACCAGAGTAAGATTCAATATCTGAAAGCAGTCATGAAAAGACATAACTAATTGCAATGAACTTTACATCCTGAGGCAGCGCCTCCTCAGGCCAGTAGTTTCAAAACTGCATCACCCAAGTCAGCCAAATCAAACACAACACAAAACTATATCTGAGAAATTTGCAGCCTTAACAAATAAAGGCTATTGAAGTTCCACTCACCAAATATTTAGCCCTATAAAGTTTAACACAGAGAATATATAATCTCCACCAACCAACATTCCGATGTAAGCAATGGATATATTCTGAAAGGAAACAAGAGACATGTTTATTGAAGTGAGTTTTCATCTCCAATATAAATTACATATATTAATTTACTTTTCTAAGGAAATAGCCACACTGTGTTGCTGACCACTCTAAAATCAGCATTTAAATTAGTTTCACGGGATGTCAGCTTTATGGGTAATGTAACAGAATAAAATAATAAAATGTTTTTTAAATGCACACAAGGCACTTAGAGTGATTCTCTGGGAAAAAAAAAAAGAAACAAAAAAGGAAAAAGAGCTACTTGATATTAGGCAAAATGGAGCTATGGCTACCTTCTGAAAATGTACTTCTTTTTAAACTTTGGAAGGCTTCTTTCAAATCCCATTTCTTAAAAGCAGGTTTTGGGCTCTCTAGCATAAAAAGTACGCTTTAAAGTTACAATAAAGGCTCTTTATTACTGCTTTTAAAGGGTTACCTCCTTACTTTGCCAAATATATGTGCACTGAAAGCACTTGGCTCAAGTTCAAGGCAGGCACAGTTTAAAGTTAAATATTCTACCTCTCACCCCACCCCCATCAAGTTTTTGGGAAAATTGTCCTCTATAGACAGAAGGACAGCTATAGAGCTGTGTGATCATTTTACCAACACTTTGTTGGCTTCAAATGTTTTAGCAGCCAGCTTGGACAACGACAAAATTTCTACAAGTTTCTACTGGAGACTACTGCATCATAAACTCCTTCCCAACTTCAAAGCTGTTCAAAATATCTCAAAGACTATTACTGCTCAGAAAATAGAAATAGTGTTGCTCTATCTTAACGGTTCAATGCTGACACATAAAATTTGAAAGAATGCTTTCAGGGCCACAGAATGAAAACTACTTGACTAATCCTGCCAGGTTTTTTTTTTTAAAAAAAAAAAAAACAAAAAAAAAACACAACTGTAGAAAGAGTAGTACTATCTTTCTTTTGTGGATTTTGCTGTGCTGGAGGTACCGTTTTCCTTAGTCACCCATGCAAGGGAGCACCCTGAGGACTGTTATTCCTCTGCTTAAGCTCGCTTGGATTCTGGCAGTTGTTTGGCCCACAGCTGCACAAGTTTTATCTTTTGCTAAAACTCCTCCAGCTTACAGCTCCACGATTCTCTCCAAACTGGCCTACAAAAAGGTGCCTGGGCAGTCAGTGACGTTACCAGCTCAGGCACGCTGGCCTTATCAACATAAAGGAAGTTGCATTGGTTTTAAATTAAACTGGGTTAGAGAAAACAGACTGTTAAGGATATCAAGTTCAGTTTTGATATTGATGAAATTGACCAGAATTTATAAAAACCAAAATTAAGCAGTCCATTCAGCTAGAATACAAGTTCCCACACAGAGGCTGAAGCATTCAACCATAAATCAATACACTCCTTACTACAGCTTAGCTATTATTCTGTATCTATGAATGCCCTATTTATTAGCAGCAACGGAAATCAGTTCAGCCCAAAGCGAAAGTGCGTTAGTTTGCAATGGATTTGCACCTAACTCACAGTAACCTGATAAAGAACAGAAGCAGGTAACAGTACCTAATGAAATGTGGTTAAATGTACCTCTTTTAATTAAAGTGGTTCAAGTTTTCCTTGTAGAAAAAATAAAAATAAATCAATACTAACACTGCTTTCTAGAGTATACACGAGCTTCAGTGGAAGAAAAAAATATAACTGTAGCATGACCTAGTATGGCACAAGCTATGTCTCAGTACTGGTCCTCACTTCCAGTTTCCAGCTCAAGGCATAATCAGGATCACTGCTGAGTCAATGCACTTCTCTGTCTATCCGAGCAATCTCTCCCTCTTCTGCTCCATAACTCACCTTGATGGCACCAACTACTGTTGTTGTGAGCGCAGAATTGTAATGACTGCATAGGACAGTAGAATACATCAAGAGAAACCTGTATAAAGGAAAGGAGAAATTTTTATAAGTTCCTCTAGGGAACACGGAAGTTTAGCAACACTTTGAAACGTTAAACTTTTTCTGGATCACTGTTTTGCTGGGATCTTCAATCCCACCTGCTTCAAAGCCTAAGAAAAGATTCTGTGGATCTCTATTTTATGTTAATGATGTGCATATACAGAGTACTCAAAATACACACTAAAATATGCTGCTCAAGGTCTAGCAGAGACATCCCTATTCTCTATGCTTCTCAAATGTCAGTATTTGAAGCTAGTTTGACCCCTTGGTTGGTGTCATGTGAAAGAGCAGAACAAGATCCAACTCCTATTCTTTCTTTGGCTCTGCACTTCCAACAGGAACAGAGCATTGTCTCATTACTTTTGAGTTTCCCATACATTTCCAGGTACTTTAAAGAACAAATGCACCGAAACAGTTCCTGTACTAAAGGGATTACATTCTATCAATTTAAAAGAAGTGAGATAATTAGGAGAGAAGGCCAGCAGAGAGATACTGAGTACAGAAAGTAAAAAGCTAAATGTCATGTTGTTAGCCACTGTATTTGTGAGGTCAACAACAAGGACAGTACTGAAACAGTTATTTACACTGTTAGAAATAATTAAAAGACAAGACAGAAGCCTGGGGGATAATATATTTTATTTGAATATTAACAAAACTTATTAGTGAGTCTCACATTTGAGATGTGCAAATTTGAAACATTAAAACATCTTACTTGATTGCCATGTGTCCTTACCCCAACAAGCAGGAAAGAATAAATTGAAAGACAAATAAAAAATTTGTCCAGTGCTGGAAATGTGTTGCCTAGTAAAAAAAAAAAAAAAAAGAGCGAGAATTATGTGCTATATAATCAACTGTCAACACATATAAAATGTAGTTAATATGAAAAGGTGCAAAATCACTAAATATATTTGTTTTGTATTATAATTATGTAACATTTCTATTATTACTGGAAACCATTTTATGTATTTAACTTCAGAGACAAGAGGATAACAACAGCCATGATACCTAGACACATTCTTGTAACATATATAGCAGTGCAGATATAAAATTGCACACTGAAAGCAGTGACTTTAAATACAATACAGAGGATTTGTGGGTTTATATTTATTGATACAGATACCAAAACTGATGAACATTATAAAATAAACACTGCTGATATAAGACAGAGAGAGAAAAAAAATAAATAATCTTGAAATCTATTTCATATCTTAGGTTCATTTATTAACAGTTTTCAAGGTCCAAGCCTGCATTTCTGAGCTCAAAAGTAGATTAAATAAGCATTACTAAGGTCTCTCATCAATGAAGGTCAACGAAAAGTCTGAATCATCACTTTGAAGTCTGCTCCTTAGTGACATGTAGCAAACACACAGCGCCAAACAACAAGTCACTAAGAAGGAAGTCACAGATTCTTTTCCATCTCTAGTAACTCCAGGATATACCTCATAAATCTGGTTAGTTTAGAGCCACCTGTATCATCACAAAAAATCAGCAAAAGCTGAAAACATCCCTGAGAAACAGGAAAAAGTCTGTTAGTTCACGCTGAGCTGCAGCTAGCTGAGCCTCCTTCATGTGAGGTAATAGACATGAGGGATCTCGAGCAGTTCTGCCCTGCTAGAACTGTACTGGTGTGCAACAACAAACTGCAAAGGATTACAAAGAAACTTTCTAGGGCTTCCTTTCTCTTCCATTGCATCTTGCTTTCCTGTCTTCCCAGTCAGTCAGCTGGTGAAAGAGAAGTGAATAACAGGGACACCCACAAACTGCAGTCTCTAGAAGACATGGTAGCTACAGCTCCAGAACTAGCTACAGCAGCAGAAGCCATCTCCCTCTCACATAGAAAAGGTACTATATTTCGACTGGCAAAAGAGACATGCTGTGCATTGTCTGTGATGTATCAAAGCAAAAAGGTCTGTGAGAGCAAAAGCCTGTGAGGGTAAAAGCAATACAACTTCTACGGCCTGAAAAATCCGCTAAATACAGGCATCATCTACAATGATCTGTTGACTTTTCATTAGTATTTTTCAATTTTCTCCTTTTTTTTCTGTGATTTAACCTCTGTGCATTATCTTGACAATAGTTATCCACATCATTTAATGGGACTTTTAATATTAAGTGACCAAGCCAATGTATGTGCACAATAGGCACCATGCATTTCATGTATTTATTCTTTTCAGGTAACTGAGCACTACATTCTTTGTGCCAAATCAAAATGTGGGCACAATGCAATCTGTATTTTTCCCATGGAATAAGCCTAGTAACATGGTCAACTTCCCTGTCCAGTTCTCCCAAAATGCTTCCAGCCCTATCTGCTGGGAAAGCAGTCAAAACCTCACAGCTGTACAAACTTGGCCCCCACTCAGTCTGCCAAGAAGGCCATCAGCTGCATTCCCCTAACTGGCACAAGATCATGCTGGACTGATGTCACAATAAGAGTTTTCACGCTCAGAGCAGATCTAAATCCATCATTTTTCAGGGAATGACAATTTTTCCACTTAAAGCAGACTTGTAAGAACACAATGACAAAATTACATGAGTCCAGGGCATAACAACATACAATGAAAGACACTGAAATGATTTATGACACCCCCAAGCCCTGTCTCAACTTTCAGCGGCAAATCTCAAACATTTCCAAAAAAAGAACATGAGTCTCTAGACTCATTTTACTATAAGAAAGGCAACTTGGCAAGTCTGTGAAGGCGCCAGAAAAACAACACAAACCTCCTGGTCTGATACTATACGAGCCAGGACATGCCGCCTATGATATTATACTGTATTATGATTAGCTACAGAGAGTCATGCTGTCTTTCTATGAGAATGTAAAATGTAGGTTACTAAACTAGACTGAGACTAAACAAGAACGTGTTATGTGCATCACAATAGGAGAATGACTAGAAATTGTCTGGTTTTAGTAGTTGCAATCTCATTTTAGAGCATGTGGCAAATCACACAGTGAAGCTGGATTCCTGAATAATTGCTCTAGCCAAGAGTCCCCAGTCATACACTAGTTCTTAAACGAAGATTCATATAAGGGCTATTACACAAATTCAGCTTCTCCTTAGAGCAAATAATTAAAAGTTCTTAACTGTGAAGGGAAAATCCAAGTCACATATTTCAAATACTAGTAACTAACATAGAGGTAGGACTATCTCTTTAAAAGCAAACAAAGAAAAAAAAACACCCACCTCCCAGCTGAAAAAAAATGGACAAAATACCATTCTCAGTCTGAGATATGCAATATTGCTCCTTACCTGCTGAAAGTCTCCAGTAGAAAAGCTAATAATAACTGTTGGAACCACCATGAAACAAGCATTATAGAAAAGGACACCATATTTTCCCAACTCCTGTGAAAAATGAAACATGGTGTTTGGAAGTCCAAGGTATTTGGGAGCAAAATACTAAATATTACTCTGGCAATCCTTCTGATGTTATCGTCAATGAAGAGACAAAACACAATACACTTCAATTTAAAATACAAGCTTGCGATCATTTGATTCAGTGTTTAGTACTGAGATGAGTTTCCACTTCAGTCACTTTGTATGGTCATCAGAATATTACTGCTCTGCTATACCTTGAGAAACTTCCAGTTGGTCAGAAACTTGGCGAGGCACTGGTCCACAACTGCTTTGTGTTAGACCCCATGTAAATTTCTGCCTGGCCAATGGATTACCCATTCCACCTACTGCAAATCAACCACGAAAGCATAGGGCATGGTGGCTCCCTGGGGCCAGTATAACAGGAAAATTAACAAAGCCTGATCCCAGAAGGAACATCTGTAATCAGTCATAACTAAAGTAACTTCAAGCTACTTGAGGGATGTCACATACCCTGTTGGTTAACTTGCTTGACACAAAGACAGAAGATTAGGGGAATGAAAAGGCAGCCTTCCCTTTCCTCAGATTCAGCCATGCTACTTATCAAATCTCTCTGTCTGATCTCTTAGTTTAAAACGGAACCCCATTTTGCAGAAAACTGTGAGGCTGTTAAGTGCTACTCATAAAGAAAGAGAGTCTGGATTTGACATGAGTCCTGAAATTATTAAAAGATACATATTTCCATTGTACAGACCGACCTACAAAAGTCAGTGACAAAACCTCTATCCACCATCTCCAAGACTGCTCTTTGCTATGGCTTGGTATGTTTTCACGGCACTGTATTTGAGGAGTAGCCTGCTCAATTTTTACATAAAGTATAATGGTATTCCCTAATTTGGCATACCTGGACTTGGTGTAGACTTGCTTTAGATAGACAAAAAAGATATCAGTTTTACGGTTATTGACTCAATTTGGACAGGTCTCCGTTCCTACCCACAAGTTTATTTTACATAAGCATAATTTAAAGTGTGTTTCTAGTCAAAAAGTAATAATCTTCCTTAGATATATATATATCAAGTTTACAGGTAAATAATTCACTTTTTTTTTTAATCTGGATTTATTTTTTAGCCAAAAGCAACATTTTAAAGCCACTACAAACTCTGCCTAAAAGACTTAGGAGAAAATAAAACACACTATTTATCTAAGCCTGGACAGAGATAATAGTAACAAGTTTTTCCCAGGCTATTCTGTATTAAGGATGCATATAGCAAATAAAATATAAAAACAAATTAAATTATTTACTAGTTCATAACGATATGTTCATAAAGTCATATAATAAATAACCCACTGTTACCATATTGTCATAATGTTAAATCCAAACTAATCACTCCACAGTTACCTTTGGATCGATTTTCTGCTTTGTGTAAACTCCATTCGCTGCTGTGAAGATATCATTTAGCAATACAAAGGTGTAGCCCTCCAGATTGAAAGACAGATCAGACCTGGGAAATAAATATGTTATTGTAAATAAAACAGTATTTTGCACTACTTTTGTACCTAAAGAAATATCATAAACGAGGAAATGTAAATCCTGAGAACTCCAGGAAGTCACAGATTTTGCTTTAAGCCTTCTTCGTAAGTCAGGGTACTTTATATTTCTTCAGTCACAGGACCACCACAAATGCCTCAACAGAGAGTTCTCAAAACTCAGTGCAGAAGTTGCAGAAAATGTTCAGTTTTTATACTGTGAAAAATTTGATCTGCCTCAATCCTGACAACCTGTCCAATTATTACTCAGTATACTTATCTATTTCTTTTAACACAAAAAGTAGTTAGGGAATAAAGTCCGACTACCTGTTTTTTGCAGTCAGACCAGCCATATTGCCATTCTTTCTGTTTTGACTATTTACCTCATGGATATAGGGTAATTCATTTAGTAGGATATGGCTCTATCCGAGTCATATCACATGACAATTATTTACTTCTGTACATAGCAAAGCTAAGAAACAAAAAATATCATTATATTTCCAGTTAAGGAATGTTCAAACAGAAAGGAAACAGAGGAAACTAGCATATGAGTGCTTTGTGAACTTAAACTAGTATTCGAAATTTTTTAAATTTCAAAAATCAAAAAAATAGACATCGTCTAACTGAAAACAGTATTTGACAACCAAAGATCACTCTTTCCAGAACAAGAATATATTTTTCTAAGATTATTAAAATACACTGACACTATGAAACAAAAGCAGCATTCCTCACACAGTTAACTTGGTTAATTTTTGATCCTGCAAATGTGGAAAATCTTTAGGGAAAGAAAAGAAGGACCCAAATACTTCCAACTGGAGTTAAATTTTTCCCTTTGTATTCCTGCATCTCCCAATGATGTCAGCAGAGATTTTCAAAATCAACCTAATACAGAGTAACTGATCTCAGCTTAGGTTTAGTTGGCACCTAACAAGGAAAAAATCCTCCTCTTGTAACATGATTTTGTGTAACAAATTAAAACCTTACCCAGCTGCTATGAAAGCCCCAAGAACGATGGCAAATACGCTGACTACAATACTCAGTGGGTATCGTTTCCTGTAGACAAAAATTAGACAGTTCACATTTTCATTATTTGAAGAGGAGATTCAAGAGATTGAGATTCAAGAGATGGAAGAGGAGGCTGTCTGTCTGAGAAGTTTCAAACCAATTAGCAATTACAGAACATGTAACAGGAAGGCACAGTCTTGATAACCTTACAGAAGCAATGTGATTGACCGTGTGCCACACTGTCAGACCTTGGCCCTGAGAACAGAGATTGAAAAAGTATTGTGTGCATTCTGCTACTAGATAAATTCAAAGTAAAGACTAAAGGTTTAAAGTAACAGCGCTGGAACAAACTGTAATTTACTGTGTACTGGTACTCCTAACTGACATATTTTCAGTGTTTTCCAGTAATCCAATAAAGGAAAATCACTACACATTTCTCCTGCAGTTTTTCATCTCACCCTTCTTGGTAAAGAGGCTGTACAGTACACTATCTGGGCTATTTTTCACATAGATACTTATTTTGAAGTCAAACTGAAACCTTGTTCTTAAAGGGGAAAGCACGTAAGCTTATGATATGCTTCACTACAGCACTGCCACAGAGTAGGTAAAAGCATACCGTAAAACTACTTTGCTTCTTATATCTCTATTACTTTATTTACAAATGCCTTAAGTACTTATTTTGCACCATACTGTAATATGCCTTAGACACATTCCCCTAGTCATTCTCATAGTCTATCCCCAGCTCTGACCTGACCTGACCTGTGAGAAAAGATCCATTACAACAAAGTCTACAATGCTCTTGGAGAAGTTCGGTGTGTCAAAGGAGCACAGATGTGGACGACTGTCCCAATAACAAAGCTGTATTCAGTCTCTAGATGTATTAGGCTTTGACCATAACTCTGAACAGCAACAACCCAAACCTCGACTGCTTTTCAAATCCTGAGGTAAACCAGCACAAACTCTTTGGAGTCCTTTCATTTTCAGCCCTGAGGCAATGCACTCGGCAGTCTGTACGAATACAGCATTCTGTTCGTATGCTTCCCTTTGGTTAGGATGTTGCTGGTGCTTATGCACAACATTGTTGTAGTCCAGCTGAGAACTGATGAGAACCTCACTGATCCACATTTTCCTTGCTTGTGGGAGTCCTCAGGCCAACCAAGGACAGCAAATTCTGCTTTCCCTGTAAGACCTAACAACTAGAAAAAAATCCTGGAGCATCCCTAAATATGAATCACATTGATCAACTGCTGCTTCAGCCAAAAGGAGATGAGAGTCTACTTGGAGGCTTTTTGAAAAGTTCTTCCCCTTACCGTCACTCCCAGACTGCCTGGGTTCAGCTTCGGCAAGCTGCTTTTCCCCTTGTGACCTCACCTTATCCAAACACAAGCCATCTGGATAGAACCATGATGAGGACAAAGTATGATGCATTTATACTCCTGTTCTTCCATTTCAGTACAACTGAAACTAGTGATCCCAAGCTGCAATAGCATACGCTTCTTAATTTTTCATTAAAAATAACTGATGCATCTATAATTAAGGAGTTTTCTGATCTAACAGCACACTGTTAGATACCATTTTGCTTCATTAAACTGCTATGTTTTCATACTTGACCCAGGAAGCTACTCTACATAAGCAGACTGACATACTGTCATCACTGTTTTGAGACATAAGGATCTGTCTGTCTGAAGCAGTTTGCAGTTTAGGGGCCTCTGAGACGAGACACAAACTGTAACTGCTAAAAGTGTCTGAGTTGTGCTCTGCTTACCTGACTCCTGTGCAACAGTGAAGTTAATGAGCTCTATAAATAAGATTAAGCTGACTTTTTTTCCTGTATTCACTAAAGTGCATGTATCTATGTCTTCAAAAAAAAGCTATGTAAACCCACTTTCTTTGCTTTGGTTTATTTGTCAGTAAAAAACACAAATTCAGCATTTTGATGAGATGCCACAAGAAATCCATTTTACATGATCTAAAATAAAAGTATCTTAAATGAAAAAAAAAAAAAAAAAGAATCACCCAAGTATGATGATTTCCAGCAGTAAAGTAAGTGGAATGGTAAACTTCCTGAGCACTGTAAACATCGGCAAACTGTCAAAAAAAAAATAAAAAATCCAAGCACAGCATCAGATTAACAGCATTTTTATGTTCTAATTCTTATCTAATTTTACTAACCAGAGGATAAAGCCATTAGTCCAGCAATAAGCAACCAAAGTGAGTTCCCAGCCACTTAGCAGATGTTAAAAAAAAAGTCTGTCTGACACTAGAGGCAGATTAGATAGCTAAATAGTTGAAAAATAACAAGATTTACTAGTTTGTAAAACAATGCAGCTGGCTACCTTCTAAAAGGTCCCTCTGCACCAATGAAACAGAATATAAAAGCTACTTTCTACCTAGCACAGCCCCTATGAAATAATTATTTCTGTAGAATTCATGAGGAGGGTAAGTAAAACTTATTTCTGTTGTAAACTTAAAAGGACATGCAATAAACCTGTCTCTGAAAACATATTACAGAAATAAAATACAAAGTAAACATGCTTAGTAAACAGGCTGTACTTTTCAATCCCTAAGAAAAAAGAAAGTACAAGAAACATGAAAGGTGGAACCAGCTGCACCTGCTAAACGAACAGCTACTTTTCAACAACATATTGTTGGTCTACACAACGTGATGCAGTTGGAAACCTTTTGATCAATTTAAGAAAATACTTTCATCTGACACTTAGAAAATCTGACAGCATGGCATTATGGACCAAATAATCCTTTGTTTAAGATAACTATTAGCAACTATATTAATAAATGATACAAATCCTAACACAGAGTTTAATCAGGTTACAGCAGACATTTTGAAGTTATGCATAGGATTATCTACACCTTTCAGACAACCCAAACAAGGTGGAAAATTCCATAATGTAAACAAATGTCACCTAATGTAATAAAACACAAGGTAACAAAATGTTAATGGTAGAAACACTGCAGTCATTCTTACTTTTCTGTTATACAAATCAGTTATAAATAGTAAATCTAGAAGGGGTATGTCAGCTATACCAAGAGGAGATAGTGCATTTACATTCAAAATAACCTACAAAACTTATTTTAAATTACAGTTAGGGAAATGGAAGAGAAGAACCCATGAATCAAACATTTATAGGATTGAAACTACTTCTGTATTCACATTGGCTGAAGTGCTACCAGAGTCAGTACTGCCAAAGTCCTTATTTCTGCCCGAACAGTCACTTCAGTGGAACAACTTCTGAATGCATACAACAAAGAGTTGCAGAATCAGGTACCTAATGTTGCTAGTCAGAGAAAAATAATTCTAGAAATAAAAGTAAATGTAAATAAAATTCAAAGTATACATCTGCTTTCCCAGCATCTGCCTCAAAGTTATTAAATGCTGAAAATCCACAAAACTCTCTGTTTTGGTTTAGCTTACTACCAAATCCTGAGAATTCTCTAAGAACATACAAGAAACCATCCCAATGGTAGTGCTGTTTCCTACAATCCTGGTGCAGCCACCATGCTTCTACACTCATCTTCCACAGAAAACTTGGTCATTCAATCTATTACAGCAGGTCCTCTATACAGCTTACACCTTTTTAGCACTAGCATGGAAGCAAGTGTCATGGACGTACGCTTACAGGCGTAGAGGAGCAAGCAAGCCCTTCAGCAGTCTCCCTACAACCTGCTCTTGGTGCTCAGCAGGGCTAGGTTGCTGCCACTACCCCACTACACAGTAGTTTTTCCATCTCTTAGTGTGTCCTAAACAACCTGAACCAACGTCATGGTATAAACCTTTCCCTTATTCTTCTTCCTTCAAAAACATCTTTCTCACAGCTTTCAAACACTCTGTGTAAGACACTCAGAAAAAGCTGGACACTTGGGTGTGAAGGGAAAGTGAAAGCACTTTCATTGTCATAGAGGAGTATTGTGATTTTCTATCAGTACAGGTCTGGCAAAGCCCCCTTAAAAAGAACATACAACTTGTAAACAAGAGTTTGGGTAAGAATTTCGTAACAGTATCAGGGATTTAGACACACAGACAGACAGACTGACATCCTACGTAGTTAAGTCCCTATGCAATGCTTTTCTTTAGTGTTTATTTTTTACCCCCACAAAAGAAAAGGGTAAAATCCAAATAGTCTACTTATAACTCCCATTTACTATACCTGAGTTTGCTGGTACTTGACAATCCACTTATGTGGTTTCCAACATAAATCAGAGGCAGAGGAAACAACTGTGATAAAATTAAAAGCACAACTCAGATTATTACATTTTGAAGCACTGTTGAGAAACTTGACAGAATTTCATAACTGTAATATCAGATGTACTTTTAGTAAGAAAGAGGGTATTTTAAGGAAAAAAATTTAACTGCTGCAAACTGATCTGCAGGTCTCGTTTGTACGATCATTCAAGACCACAGCTTCACTGATTTCACTAGAAGAGCCATGACCTACATCTAATGAGACTCAGACTCCATTTAGAGTAAATGTTAATCAGTTTTGTTTTAATTACTACTATTCTCAGATTGATATCCATTCTAACATTTTAACTTTAGGTATAAAAGTAATCTTAATAGCAGCAGCTAAATAAGTAAGAGAACACACGGAGTAAAAGAGTGAATAAACTGTTAAGTATGCTGTGCTTCCCTAGGTACTCCACACAGGTCTGTATGTCTGGAAGATACACCATTTTAGATCTACCCAACAAACTATGCTATGCGAGATACTAGAAAGGAAAGATAAATATTAACAGGTAAATTAAACTTTAACTCTTCCATGTTCCAGCATAATGACACTAACTCACACAGAAACATATGGGCCCTAACACAACACAGAGAAACATTAACAGATATTCAGAGCCTTAAGAAAATGTACAAGAAGTCAGGAATCCCTACACAAAATTCCACTGCAGCTCAAAGCTGTTAATCCTCCCACTACAGAAAAGTGAAAGTAATCAGTGGGGATAAAGGTCATCTGGACATCTAGTCCCATTCACTATCAGTCAAGCTGAGCTGAAATGGAAGAAAGACAAAACAGACCCTCTATCCTAACATGCAATATCTGCTGTTATTGTGCCTATATACACTCCAGAAGACACTGTGTTTGTTGGAGGCTATGTCCCCTCATAGCATTGTGCGCTGGGAAAGCACAGAGGATGGGCTGTATTTTATCTATGTTAAAAATGCTGTATTTCTTTTACAGAGGAGAGAGGAGAAAAGTGCAGTTAAAGCTAACCATAGTTAGCTAAGGTTAACTTTTAAATGAAAGTAAAAGTAAACAGGACTATAAAGTAAACAGGAGTGTAAGTAATGATAAATATTCAGTCTGTCAACGTAAGTGTGCAAAAAATTTTGTAACCCACTATCCTTTCTGTAGATTTTTATATAGAAGAAAATGACTTATTTTATTCATAGGATGAAAACAGAGCTGATGTCACATTCTCTTTCCTCAGAAATTCATCCATTGTAAAGACAAAATTACAACATCCAGCATAACATCAGAGATCAGTGAAACATTTACTCAAAAAGGGTCAAGAACTCCAAAGGTTAGTCACTAAAATAAGCACTTTGCTACTTTAAAATTCTAGCTGAAAGCACTGAGGACATACACCAGTCCAGGAGTGAAAAGCAATTATAATCTTAGTGTCAATGAAATCAAAAGTTGTCAAAAGGACAAAGAGTCGGTCAAAGGGTGCTTTAAAAAGTAAAGGAATCAACAATGAGCTATCCAGCTGATTCACTCTGACCAGTCAAATCCAGCACTACAAGCAGTATGCAAGTCCTGGATGCTGCAGTGCTGACTGCTCCCAGCATATTCAAGGAAGTCTTCCAAAGGATTAATATTATTAGGACAAAGAAAATGGGTGCTGTATTTTTTAATGCTTTTGCACTGTATCTAAAGTGAAGGCGACAGCAGAGACAGACAGCAGTGGGACTGGGGGAGGTGCAGGGAAGAAACTTCTGGAGGTCTCAACAAGCTGTTTATACACAGAACTCAAAACTATTCACTGGGAAACCTTCTTTCATATTTTGGAAAAAATAAAGATTGTCCATTCCATAATTGACGCTATAGATATTTCTACATGATTTTTACATGTAGAAATGCCAATGATTTTAACATGAATTAAGAACAAACAGCATTCACCAATGGCTTCAAGACATTTATAGTAAGCCTCATACTGATCATAGGACATGATTCTGCAATTAAGATGCTGGCCTGAAAAGCTATGATATCTGAGCTCTGCAGCAGAGCTGGGAGCTAACTCCCTCTATATCTCTGAGCAAACACTGATCAATACAAATCAACAAAACACAAATACACAGGCTTATACATCAAAGTAAAGCTCCAGCAACATTACACATGGATGCAAAAACGTGCAACTACCATTGCTGTTGTCCTTTCAGATCCCAGTTCCCAAAGATAATAAAAGATCCTCTCACACCTTCTCTGTCCTGCCTCTTTAGACCATTCACACTTAAGGTCTGTACAATGCAGCTAGGCCCTACCAACAGTGTTTCCAGTGGGCATTATTTTAGGCCCTCCTATGGAACATAACTCTTACATTTGGAGTCAACTGTTGTTCTGATTTTTGGTCTATCATGTATTCTTTTTCTACTGTTTTAGCACATGTCCCATTCAAATTTCCAAGCAGCCTTTCCCCCTTCATGCTGTGATCAAAATTACTTCTTAAACACAGATCTCCCATTGATCCCCCAGGGAGATGTATACATCCAGAAAAATACTTCAGAAATCTGAAAGAGTTCATCCAGCTGTATAAAGGTACAGCACCCTTTCACATGTACTTTATAACAAAATGGCACCCGATTTCTATGCACACAAAAAGCAAGAACATTGCAGTGAAATTAAAATTATCAAATCCAACATTAAATTAAACAAAGATACAACTAATCACATTTTATAAACAAATGCAAATTTTTTCCATACTTCTTCTATATCTTGTCTTCTTAAGAAAAAATGCCACTATAAGAGGTAATATTTTCTTATAATATCGGGATCTACATAATCCTCACCTTCACAGGTATACTTTTGTCAAAATCAGGGAAGTGAACAATCTTGTTTAATTTTGACACATACAAGATAAGTATAGTGGCTGCCATCTAAACAAAGAGAAAAAACAAGAAGTCATGTAAGAGCAATTGTAATATATCAATGAAAGAAATGCTTCAAAGACAAAATATTTATACTCATTTCACAAATGCTAGATATTATGTATTTCTTTCAAAGACCAACACAGCACACAATTAATAAACTGGAATAACTTTATTCTTATCAATTTTGCCAGCCATTTATTTAAAAGTACAATATAGACATATGCTTTACTAGCTTGAGAAAATTAGCAGCACCCTGTGAAACAATGCATGCTGAGAAGGAGCTGAGAAAATAAAACACACTAATCATGGTATTTTCACTCAGAGCATTGTTTAGTCTGCAGAATCTCTCCTTGGTAGTATGGGACTGGGGTTGTGCATTGATCAGTCCACTGACAACATGAATAAAGATACGCTTGAAGGAGAATATCTGAGCAATCACACATCGTAAGAGCTAATGCTGGCCACAGGGATGAAAACAAAACTTAAATTTTCCTTATACAGAACTACAATAATGGACTACCTAGAGGATGAGGCGGAGTCATGTTCTGCAGACTAAAGCATTATAACATATTATATGCACGTTACAAAGTATTCAGGGAAATCTGGGAAGGATCACTCAACAAAAATGGAAACGCCATTGAGTCTTAGGTTCTGCAAGGAAACAAAGCCTCATCATTGCCCTTAACATGAATTATTGCACATTTTCCAGTCCTTGGCTTCCACTGAAACATAATGTGTGGTTCCTTGAGCAGTCTGGATGTGTGAAACTCTCTCTCCCCGTCTCACACAGCAAAGACTTTACAAGGCATTTTACTCTCTTCAGCACCAAACAGCAGAGATGTCAGATTTGCAGTACCCTGTTTTCACGTCTTCCTCACTACCCTCACTTGTAACCCTAGCAGAAAGTAAATCCTCTTTTAAATGTATTTGCCTAAACAACACTGCTTCAAAGCTCCATCTTTCCCACCATCCCCCTGAGAGACACATGTTCTTCTTTAAGGACCATGACACAAACATTCGAACTTTGACGCCTACTAACAAAAACAACAAAAAACATATTTCTGCTGCGGTACTGCAAATTGCCCACAGGCAAACAAGACATCAAAGAACCAAAATTGTGTGGTAGTCCTACTGGAAAACTGCTGAGGAAGTAGGGAGAAATTTATGAAGAAATACACAGTTTGTCTGCAAATAGGGGTAGTATCTCTGCATATAATCTACAAATGCTCGAGGACTCTCATAGGATCTATGCACTTGCTAGAACAAATCTCGGCAGTTTTGAAGGTCAGTTCTCTTAATCGCCTAACTTTACTAGGGGAAAAAATGGCATTTACAGTCCTTTGCATGACTCTTCCCAGGTAATAGTTCTGACTTGACCTGAAACTTCCCTGATCTCACTAAAACAAATCACTCTTCCTTATAATGTTTCTAATCCAGAAGACAAGCAGTGCAGTATAACAGAGATTTCCCCCCCTAAAATATATCTCTATGATGACATTAATCTGACTTACAAAATAACGTGTAAATTTAGTATGCTTTATGTATGAACATACCTGTCCAATTCCAAGAAACACTGGTGATGGAAAGCTGAAAAGAACAAAGAGATATTTAATACTGAGGAAAGAAAAAGAAAGGAAAAAAAAAGTTTAAATTTATCATCAAAGTCAAAAACTGGACATGTGGATGACTGGCCTGTCTTTCAGAAGAGCTCAGGAACTGTTACACTATTGTGTAGTCCTAATATTTTATTTCTGCAGCAAAACACAAGCTGCATACAAGTAATATAGCATATGCACAGTTCATCAATTCTAAATTGATCTCACTAAATTGCTAACTGTTCTGGGGATATTTGTAAGTGAAGGAGAACTCTAACAATGCATAAGTTTTTGAGTGGCCTCACATATACACTGTACACCCTGAGATGGTGTAATAAGTTAAATCTCTTGCACTTGCCCACACTAGTAACATGGTTTTGTGAAAAGACAGTAGGTAGGTAAATGTTGCAGAAGTAATATCTACTGTCTGTTAAACCAGCTAAATTGCTACCATACCCCTTCAGTTAGCTTTAGGTGAAAGGGATGGTCACATACAAATCTGTGCACATCTGCACTAACAAATGCCTAAGGAGCGTCCACATTCTTAACACACTTTGTAATTTTCCATTATAAAGGCTCCTTGAGGTTGTGGCTATTTATCACAGAAACCAGCAGGAACTGCTAAACTACTACTTGGTGTGCTGAGAAATGTACATCTCAAACGAGCACCACTGGGACAGAAACATAGTATAAGCAAAAGAAACACTGAACCACAGCAGCAAGGCCATAAAGACGCTGGAGTCATAACATAGATAAAGAGCTACAAGCAGCCTGTAGCAAAAGAGATTTCGGGAAACAGAGCTATTAGAGGGAAGAAAATAAAAAAAAAAACAACAGAAGAAACAGGATTTCTATTTATAGTTATGTGACACCTAAAACGTGTTTTGATTTGTACTTACAGCTACATCAGATAAATAGGGAGACTTAACTAATCTATACTACACTGATTTGTCCAGACATTTTCGATCTGCAGAGTCCTAAACATTCCCAGCAATGCTATAAGCTTTTTATACAAAATTTAGATACACTCATGGGGATGCTGTCCTTGATTATCTTTCATGGATGTGATAAACATATGCCAGGGACTTACAGGGGAGCTGCAGATTGTACGGTGAAAACCACTATACAACAAAATCTCAACCTGCCTCATGTTTCACTTCTGGGAGATGTTATATGCAGATGGTATGTGTTTAAATAGCACTAAATTTTAGAAAATAACAGAAAATTTTGGGGTTTAACTTTTTTCCTCATTTTGTTGGGGTTTTTTTTTCTGTTTTTAGTTCATAATGAGCTAAAATACAGCAAAAACAGAGCAAACCTTTTAAGTAAAGAACATCAACAGTGAGAACATCACAGCTACAGGACAACAGTTCCATGTGGGGTGCCCCATCAAGTCAAAGACGTCACTCTTTGGGGTTTTTATGATTAAGAGATTATCCGAGGTTCACTTTTTGGTTTTAACTACCTCGAAAAGAAAGGTCTCACAGGAATGTAACAAGATTTTTCTAATTTGGAATAGTCAGGGGAAATACTATTTTTCTAACAGGTCTGAGCAGGTGCGACCAGTGAACCGCCAGCCTCCATGCTGGGAATAACGAAAAGACCTTCGAGGAAAAGACTGGCATGTTTCAACAGTACACCTGCCAAGGAATCCGACATCGGACGGTGTCGCAGGAGCGGCACGCACCGGGCACAAAGGAGAAATCGACCCGCGTCTCAGCCCCTTCCCCGACACCTCCGGCAGCACAGGGCTGGTGCCGTCGTGCCAGCCGGCTGCCCCGGGGCCGGGGTACCAACGGCCCTGCGTGACACTAACGGTGCTGAAAACTTTTCCCCGACGGGCGGCGTGGCCCCGCTCCGCTCCGGCAGCGAGGTACAACCTGTCCCCGCCGGGAGACGAGCCGCGCCGCCAGCGGCCCGCGCGATGGCCGCGCCGGGATGGTGACAGGGACTGGGACAGGCACAGGGCCGTGCCAGGCCCCACCGCCCCGTGCTGCCCGGCAGCGGCTCTGCGGCGGCCAGAGGCCCTGCCCGCGCCGGCGGCCCCTCACCTGTAGGCGCTGAGCAGGGCCTTGTTGACCAGCACGATGAGGAAGGAGCACGTCCCGTAGAAGACGGCTGAGAGCACTCTGGGCAGCGCCGAGGGTACGGCGCCACCCGCCGCCTCCCCAGAGGCCTGCCCGCCGCTCATGACACTACCCCACCGCGGGCTCCACCACCGCGGCCGGCCGGGCCGCCGCCGCCCTTCCTCCCCGGCCCGCCTCGGCCCGGCCCGGCCCGCCTCGGCCCCGAGCGGCGGGGGCCGGCAACGGCCGCCGCGCGCCCCCTGGCGGGACAGGTCGGGCCGCTGCGCGGAGGCCGGGCGGGGGGCCCTGCGCCGGGGGTCGCTGCAGCCCGGGCCGACCCCCTGCAGCCTCAGACGGTGATCTCCGGCAGCACCAGCCTACAGCCACTGCGGCTTTTCGGGGCTCGGCCGAAGGGGACTCGGGGTGAAAATGCAGCGCGACGTGCCGCCGGCTGCGGGGAACGCCAGGTCAGGCCGCTGCCACGGTTTCCCGGAGGTGGTCTCGGCCCCCGTCCGGCACCAGCTTGGCTTATTTTCAGGCCAGTCTCAGGGGAAAGGAGCTCAGGCCCCCCGGCCGTTCGCCCTCAGGGCAGGGAGAGGTTCAGACGAGCGGGAGGCCGCCCCGGGCCCGGCGACTCGGCCCACCGCGGCTGCCAGGCCCCAGGCCCTTCCGCCCAGGGACAAGGGCCGCCCAGCACAGCGGGCCCGCCCCTGGCTTCAGGGGGAGCTCAGGAGTTTATCAAGCTGTAAAAAAGCTCTGAACAGTGTGTCCTAGGTGGGTAGCTTCTGCCAGATTTCAACAGGCAGGGGAAATAAATGCCTTCATGCTCTGGAGCAGGTCAGGCTGACAGGATTGCAGAAACAAAGAGACCAGGTATTTAACAAACAGCACACACTAAACCTGAAAATTAAAACAAATTTTTATTCAAAGCATCTATTACAATGACAACATATCCCCTTCTCTGCTGTTAAGTCATGCCAAACTACAACTTGATCTCTTGAAGCACTGAACACTTTGTAATCACTTTTTACTAAAAAAAACAGCCTTCCTCCTTTTTTTTTTAACCTTGTATTTCACCCAAAACTTCTCACAGCACAAAACTGCTCCAGCTGTCTACAGCCAAATACAATTCACTGTACTTGTCATACTTGAAGAAACATTCTGTGAGCTGCCTGAAGCATTACAGGTGACTGGGAAAAAGAAAAAACCCACAATCCTAATGATGTAAGTTACAACTCCAGTCTGCAACTTTCTGGTAATTACACAGTTTTATGCCCTGTGAAATATTACTCAGGAGCAATTCTGAGTTATGACTCAGAAGTAAAACAGATTTATGCTCAAAGTGCATCTTGGGATCAGACTATTTGCATGCACCAACTGAACAGTCAAAAGCACGGAACTTACTTTAGAAACTTCAAACTTACACATGCAAATTACCAGTTTTAGATAGGCTAAGAAGCCTAGAATGACCACAGTGTTTCATATTCTTAAGCCTCAAGGACTTGAAACAGAAACAAATGAGCCTGATGACAGGTAACTTTAGGAGGTAAAAGCAAAAGTTAAACCGTATCACCGATACAAAGTTATTTACACTCAATGAAAGTGATTTTTTTTAATTATTCAATTACTCTTTACTTAAGTGTTCTATACAAGATTTGAAAAAAGTAGGTTAATGAGATTTTCAACCACAACAGGTTATTGATTATCAGAGAACATAATCCAACAGTTGCAGTTTCTGGTGTAAAATCATGCTACTTTACTGGAACAGCTGTATGCTTGTGGTCAGTCTATATCAACTGATGGACAAAATTATTTCTTCCTCTTGTTTATGCGAGAGGGACAGTGGCTTCCCTTCTCATCTGAATTTTCTTCTTCAACGAGGAAGCAGTTAAAGCAAGCAGGTCAGTAAATACAAATTATTAATATCCCCTAAAGCAGTAGCTGCTTAACAAAAAACACACCAACCAACCACATAAGAAGTCCAATCTGAAAACAAAGTTTTGTTAGCATATTAGGAATCTCTGGTTGCCTTCAAAGCAAAATACAGAAAAAGATCACCATGAAACAATGCTATTTGAAAGTATACAACACTCAAAGTGACAAGATATCCTGCTAAATATTTTATATCAGCATCTGAGTACTAGGCAGCATTCTGTAACTTCATTTATTTGGGAAATACATGAAACCACACTTAACACACTTGTAACTATCTTTGGAAGCCTATTTCCTAGTTGTATAGTGAATACTTCTCTGCAGTGTTTTATTGATAGCTGTGCTACAGTTAATGAACACAAAATTGTCATGTTATCCTGAAGTAAAGCAATAAGGTGGCTTTATGCACAGAAAGCACGGAGGCTCCTATTTGCTAATAATCCTATAAAAGCAATACTTTAAAACTTAGTGTTTCCTAATCGATCTAGAATAGTTTACTACAAATCCACTCCACCCTGTAAATACCCCCTTTATTAACAAAATCAAGTGCCAAATCACTACAGGGTCCAAAAATATCTCCAAAAATATTACCAATTGTTTTGTCTAGACCTTGCAAGACTAATCATTTTCAGATCAACCCAACAATGTGCAAAACTTCCTAACATTGCGTTAGGCATAACAAGTGCTACCAAGAGATTCCGCTGAAATCAAATCAGAAAATATAAAACAGCAAAGTCAAGCCTCATACCTTGAGCAGTCACAGTGACGATCTTGAACAATCTCACAGTTTTCTGCATGAAGCAGTTTCTTCCCCTCTACAAGTTGAGATAAGCAAGCTTTGACCTCTGCTTCAATGATACTAGGTAAATATATACTGACATTAGAAAAACAGTTTCCTTGCTGCTTAACAGTATCTTCAGACCTAGCACTTAATATAAATTTCCTTAAACACTCAGATAAATACTTTTCTTTTTGTCAGCCTTCTTTGGCCACAGGTACCATTCTGCTAATGACAAACACTTTGTTCAGAAAGTGCTTCCTGTGAAAACTGCTTCAAATAAATGAGTTAACCTTGCAAAATCTAGCTTCCCACATGTTAACTTGTCAACCCTGCATTATGCAGACCTATATTTACAAAATACTTAGAAACTTTACATCTATCTTTTACCTTACAAAAAGTGCAATTCTCTCACCCCATGTTATGGGGCAACAACATTCTTCATAAATTCTACAGAATAGCAGCCTATTATAAGCAAATAAGGTGCTTAGCTTATGCCCAGGATCTAACTGGTTAAGTACCACCAGGAAGTACATTTCATATAAGCAGACTCGCTTCCTATGCTTCCTATCTACTGTCGAAGGGGTGCCACAGCTAGGTTTGCAAGCTCAATGAGAGCCAGTGCGCCATGCATGCGTTCACGCTGTTCCTGGAGGCGGCGGCGGCGGGCAGCTGAATGAGCGCTGTTTTTCTCTTCATCATCCTCTTCATCAGACTGAAGATATTCCATTGGGTCCTGCTGTTCCTGATCTGTTTTCTGGATTGTTTTAGTTTTCAAAGCAGGAGCACGCTGTTCTCTGGTCTCCCAGTATCTACAAAATCAAATGTGGGGAGTGCTTTTAAAATACATCCAGCTGACTCACACACCATCAATTCAAAGTTGGCAGAAGCCTCCCAAATACTAGCTTGCATCCAACCAAGCACTACATTTGGCTTTATCTTTCAGCCCTTTAATGGTTGTATTTAAGCTGACAGAAGCCTCCTTTATTCAATACTTTTAAGTGTAAAGGGCCCAAGTGAACATCTGTGACAGATTTCTCTTCTACTTGGGTGTTCCCAGCAGGCACTTCTCCCTAAGCATACACAACTGTCACCACTCACACAGATGCAAATTCAGCAAAAGTGAACTAACGACGTATTAGCAGGTGTTCAAGGAAAGAGAAGCATTTAAGCAGGTTAAAAAAAACAAACACAACAAAAAAAACCCCAACAAACAAAAAGCCAAACAAACAAAAAAAACCACAGCCAAACAAAAAAAGAGAAGGAAAAGTCTCATAAGGAACTTTATCTTGACCAGGAGTTTGCACTTCTTTAAGGAAAGGCAAGGCCAGGACAATTTGTACTGGACGCACAACTGGTTTTGGTCTGTTAGATAATTTTTTTTTTGCCCCTGAGAATAAAATGATTTCTCAGACCACCCTTTAAGTATTTAGAGAAAGATGACACTGTGAGGGAACTTACTTTGTTAGCCACTCAGCCACAGCTTGATTGTCAGCTGTCTGCTTCTTACTCAGCCTGTCTGTGAGCTCTTCCCTCTTCAGTCGGGCATATGGATGTTTGGGGCAATGACGGTTTGCATGCGTGAATCTGCTTGAACAGCCTTAAAAAACACAAAGGGATAATGAAAAACACGTTAGAGAAAGCAGCCAACCAACCAGTAAGTATAACATCTGTGGGAGGAAGATGCTGCCAAATCCAGCTTTCCTCATTCACAAAACCCTAGGTTTGGCTCAAAACAGCAAGCTCTAGTTCTAAGGTTCCTAACATGGTTTTGGGTTGGAAGGGACCTTAAAGATCATCTAGTTCCAACCTCCGTGCCATGGGCAGGGACACTTTGCACTAGACGAGGTTAATGTGCCGCATTGTTTTATGCATTACCATCAACTGACAGAATTACTGATAACCTACTTGACATAATAATGTATGCAATCCTTAGATACATATTGGCATGATTCTGTGTGCTCCTCCCTCGCCAAGGAGCTCCTCCAAAATTAATATCCAAGGCTTTTACGGATCTTCGCCATGTGAACACGCATACGTTTCCAGTACTAGACTAAGCCTAGTTCTGAAAGCTGCAAATTGTTTTGTGATGGCTCACCATTCTCTGAGCAGACGAAAGGTTTCTCCCCTGTGTGGAGACGTTGGTGAGTTTTGAGCTGCCCGCTCTGAACAAAGGCTTTCCCGCAATCTGGGTAGTCACACAAATAAGGCCTTTCACCTTAAAAATAATAACACATTTATGAAAGCTGAATATAAAAGAAGAGTTATAGTATCCAGTGGTGGTCCCTGGCTCCAGACTTAGCTTCTACATGGTCGGATGCTTGCACCTTCTTAAAAAGTTCTGGTGTACAAATAGCAGAGATACACTTTTACCCCAAAAAGATCATTACTTTGAAGTACATGCTCAGTGCTACTCGATAATACAATTATTTCCAGAGTGGAAAACAAACAAACAAACAATTTCTGGTTTGCCCTGTCATATTCTCTGATTTAAGTCTCTTGCACAGCACTCCATAAGCTTTGTCCCATTAAACTATGCACTATAGAGCAAGAAATATACGAAGTGAAATGACTAAATGAACAAGAAACATAATTCAAGTTGTAACCAGATAAATTTTATCCTTAACATAGCCTGAACTAGGGTAAAATAACAGGTCAACAGTATGGTAACATACAAAGTTATACAAGTATCCCATTAGGGAATACTCCTTGGTAAAAGCCGTAATGGATAAATGGAGCTAGCAAGAGAAACATATTCCGGACTTAAGCCAAGAAAGTCATCATCAAGGTCAGTCATCAAGGAAGACTCCTTCACGGAAAGTGCAACAGGAAGAACAGAGATGGCAGGTGTCTCCTCCTGCAAGAAGATCTGACTGTGCAAAGGCAGACCAAGCCACCGCTCCTCAGGAAGGATGGCAAAAAGGGGGGTGGTGCTCACTGACTAAGACAGAGACTTACTTACACCAAGGTAAACTCTGCTCAGTTAGGTATCTCATGCAAGTTCAACACCTAATACAACCAAGTGAAACAAGAACATATTTTGACCAAAGGAAACTGCTGTTTAATATTAGTATCTAGATTAGTCTTAGTGACTTGAGTCAGAACAAGAGCCCACTGAAGCCAAGGTTTTTCTGGGGCCTTGTTTGTTTGGTTTAGGCATTATGTCGGCATTGTGAGCTACATTTATTAACACTTTATTGCAAATACAGAGTCTTGCTGGAACATGAAGACAAAAAATATATTTGCTTGGTTTAACAAAACCAGCATCTCCTGTTCAGTTTAGGCTCAGCTGAGGATTGAGTGGCTTCATCCTACATTTTAACTGTGAATTGCCTTCTACATAAAGTTCAGTAAATTAGTGTGACCACCTCCACCCCACAAAGTGAATTGCATGCAGGTGGTAGGAGGGACAACTGGATGGCGACTGTAAACATCTAAACCCTTTTCTCAACATTTAAGCTACACTTCTAGGGTACTACACTGTCCAAGTTGCCAGCTATTTTTTAAAGTTAGTGTCTCCTTTTGCACCTAAACTTCAGCTGCTCTGTGAAAAATACACCATCAAAAAGGAACTAATCACAGAGAAGATGCAGAATAAAAAGTGCTACCATGTACTGAGCACCAAGCTCAAGAGAAGTCCTCCCTCCGACACACTAGGACAGCAGCAAATGAAATATTTACACAATTTGCTCATACTGTTATAGCCCGAGTCACTGCCACAAGTTCCTATGACAAACATGGTTACAAAGACTTTGACTGCACCAACAAGACTCAGAAGAAAAGTATGATTAATTCAACAGTTACAATAAAATATTAACAGGTTGAGTTTGTTGGGGTTTTTTTTTGTTTCATTTTTCTATTTTTTTGTTGGTTTTTTTTCTGCTTTCCTAAGCAGCTGATGCCAGCAAGTCGCACCTTCCCTCTACTCACCGGTGTGAGTTCGTTTGTGGGCCTGCAGCGACTTCTCTCGTGGAAAGACCCTGTTGCAGATATTGCACCGGATTCTGCTGGAGGAGTGCTCTCCTTCGTTGATCAGGTCACGGACGGTGTCAGCTCTCGGCCGGCCACGCCTGATCCCATCCTGCCAGGACACAGTCACGGCGCTGCACTCCTGCACGTCCCCACCCCTGCGGCGGACCCGCAGCCCGCAACCTTCCCTCCAGCGACTGTTAAGTCAGGGGCGTGACCGAGGGCCGGTGCGGCGGACAGCCTCGGGAGCGCGGCCGCTCCCCGCACCAGCGCTCCGCCAGCGCTGACCTCACTCACTTGTCACAGCCAGGAGACGGCCGGGACGAGCAGGTGCGGAAACGTCAGCACTCTGACGCGCGCTCGGTAAAACCGGGAGGAACTGACAAAACAGAGCGCAACTATTTTTTTTTTTTTTAATTTTAAACGGCGGGAGGGGATGGCCCCGCAGGCTAGTCACCGCCGCACCCGCCGCTTACGCTTACCCTTCCCCCCAAGCAGCGAACCGCGCGCTGCTCCCGGAAGTGACTTCACTTTAAATCTCCAGGCGGAGGCGGGGGGAAGGGCAGGCGGCGCGGAGTCATACTTTAATTCCGCCGCCTTCCCTCCTTGCCGCCCGCCCGCCCTGCCGCAGAGCCGCCCGCAGCCCGCCACCGCACTCACCTTCACGTGCCGGTGCCTGCCGCTGTCCGGGCTCCTCGCCTCCTCCTCGTCCCCTCCGGGGGCTCTGCCCGCTCCCCCGCGGGACGACGGGAGCGCCGAGGGAGCGGGAGGGCCGCCGCCGGGGCTGAGGGTCACGTTGTGGGCGTTCTCGCCCCAGCGCCAGGGGTAGACCATGAAGTCGCTGAAGCCGGGGCTGGTGGGGACGGGCGGGGCAGCCGCCGGCTCCTCGCTGCCGCCCCCCAAGCAGGGTTTGATCGGGGTGGTTTTGATAACAGAAACCAGGACGCGTTTCGGGGAGTCCTGGCAAAAAATTACTGAGGGGCCCGGCGGCAGCCACTCTGCCATCACCGACCCCTCGCGGGCACCGGCGCAGAAAGCGGGCTGAGGGCGCGGGGGCGCTCCGAGGCGGCTCGGCACCGCTGTCCGAGCCCCCGTCCCGGGACAGGTGGTGTGAAGCAGCACGGAGGTCCCGCGGCCGCCGCCACCTGTCGCTGGCCGGGTCTGCCTCAGCCGCTCATCACCGGGGAAAGCGGGTCCCGGCGGAGCCTCGGTGCCTCCCCCCACCCCTCCGTGGCCACCCCCGAGCGTATCCGCAAAGTCAGCGGCGGCCCCAGCCTCGCACCTTTCCGAAGCGGCGCCGACCCCGCTGGCAGCCCCGGTCCCGGAGATGCCCGAGGAGGAGCTGCCGCTACCCCTCCGCGCCCACAGCCCAGGCCGAGCCCCAGATTTTCCCGCGTTACATTTCGCGCCTGGGCGTAACCAATCACCCAACCCGGCGCGAGCGTCACGGAGCGTCTATTCCTGCTGGCCAACCGTTCCAACGACCACGCCCTCGGGGGCGGGGTCCGAGCGGGACGGGCCTTTGCTTCTGCTGCCCTATTGGACAGCCGCCCGGCTCACAGGCAGAATTCGAAACTGAGTGGGCTCGCGGGCCGAGGGGGCCGCCCCGCTCCGCGGTGGCGTCCTGCCTGGGAGGAGACGCTGATTGGCCCGCAGTGGCGGGAGTGGAGGGGGAGGGGAAGAGGCGGGGCTGGCGCGCCCGGGCAGGATCAGCGCGCGCTGACGGTGGCGGGGTGTCTGGGCCAATAGCCGCGGCAGCGCGGCTCGCGGCGCGTCATGCGCGCGCTTTAAAGGGACCGCCTCGCGGGGCAGCGCTGCCCGCCACGGCAGCGGGGGCCTCGTTTTCCTGCAGCGGGGGATAGCCCGTTCGCTTCCCCCGCTGCGGCTCTGCCCTCAGCCACGGACAGGGCTGGGCGCGCCCTTGCCGGCAGGGAAGGTGCTCCCGTGAGGTGCCGCTGCCGGCTCCGCGCTGCTCGCAGGGCGGGGGGGCGCTGTGGAGGCGGTGGAGGCGGCGCGGCCGTTACGGCGGTTGCGGGGTGCTGACGGGGGCGCACTGCTGGACAGACGCCCCTCCCAGGAGCGCCCTCCCACGGTGACGGGCGGCGCGGGTCGGGGCTGTGCCCTCCCGCGGGCGTTACCGGCCCCAGCGGTACCGGCGCCGTATTGCCGTAGAGCGGCAGGCAGCGGTCCCGGGAGCGTAAAAAGGGGGCAGGGGCTGTGCCCGGTGGCTGCGGGGCTGCTTCGGGCCGCAGCCGCGTTACCGGCTCCCGCGGGCAGGCCGTCGGGAATTTTAGGAGGTTTTTCAGGCACGTGGTATCGAAACTTTGTGCGGGACAATGACTTCAGTAAACTTTGAAGCTGTGAAAACAGTGAAGGGTTTGTAGCCTGTCGTGCTTTGGTCTTTGCTGCAGTTCGTGCGCTGTAGGCTGCTGCCGGACCCGAGCGTTTGCAGCTGTCGGTGCTGACAGGGGCCAGAGGGCGCAGGGGAGAGCGGAGGCGCGGTGTGTGTCTGCCAACCCAGCCCCCTGCACAAGGGGAAGTCCCCGCCAGCTCTTTGAACGTAGAGACTGTAGTACTTGACTGTAGTATTGTCGTTCCAGAAATACGCAGCCCTTTCATTATGAATTACAGTTCAGTTTGTTACAACTATCCTTTAAAAAGAAAAAAAAAAAAAACCCTAATTTTTACTTAGGTAAATTCTTATTCATAGCAATGACAACCCAACTTCTCAAACTCAGTGTTATGTGTCGAAGTCCTACCACTACTATGGCAGGTCAGGCCATGCTTACCGGGCCAGGAAGAAAACACTACACTTGTTTCCAAAATGAGGAACAGGTTTCCACATGCTTTGACCTGACACACTTAAAAAGCTTCAGCCCTAAAAATAACCTGTGGAAGAAAGTACTGGCAAAGAGAAAAAAGTTGTAAAGGAGTACATGTACAGAAATACATGTTAAAATCTATTCAGGAAAAAAATTACTTGTGTTCAAATAATTGCATACCAAAACCACACTGTGAATACCCTTCGAAACTATCCAAAACTACACAACTGATGGTCCAAGTAGTACATGTAGCTGCTGAGGAGCCCCTGTGATGGATGGAACTAATGTTATAATTTGGTACATAAAATTGTAGATACTGTGAGTGGTGCAATGCATTGTGAGCAACTGAATATTTCCATAATTGTCCTATGCCACCTCAGTGTTCGCATTAACTTTTGTAGTGACATTCAGGGCCTGGCAACAGATTAACTTCTTTACAGGGATCTTCTAAATTTTTCTAATGCCATATAATAGATCTTTGTTAGTTGCGGCAGCACAAGAGGAGGATATGCCACCTCTGATATTTTAACTGGACTTCTCTGTCCAGATCCTGCTACTGGAAAACGAAACAAGCACATAGCATGCAAGCGGCATAAAGGGCTTAAAATACACTGCTTTTCAGTACATACAGTGGTACATATCCAACATGTGACATTATGTAACAACAGTTCTAAAGTAGTTGTCTGAGCTATAGTATCTTAACAATATTTAATGTTTGCTCTTGATAGCATTTTGATGCTATGTTACTAGCTTAAGGTATATTCATTAATATTTTAGTGTTAGTGTAGAAACAAGAAAAAGTTATTTCTGAGAGGTAAAAGACCAAGGTAGTGAAACATTATACAAGCTGCAATCAGATGAAACCCTACTTATTATTAGAGCAAAGCATACCTTTTGTTACACACAACATGAAACAGAAATAGTGAATGTACAGGGATCAACAGTTCAACAGAAAACAAGGAAAAAGTACCTGTGTTCTATTTGGCTCTTTAGACTCAAGAAGGACATCACTATTCAGGAGTCTGAGGATAATAAACTCTTTCAGAAATAAAAAGTAGAACAACTAACTCTCTGAGGTGGGTAAATGTTGTTTTTCTCAAACCGAAGCAGAACACATATACATAATAAATGCAGAGGAAAGAAGATACTTTGTCTCTCTGAAGCACACTTCAACAATTTCTGGTGATATTCCAAAGTTCAAACCAGAAAACTTCGGGACAGTGGTAGTCTTTAGGTAGACAATAGCAAATACACAGCAAGTAACTTTGTTGTATGTTGTAATATGGATTTATATAATAACTTGGCAAGTCATAATATGTTTTGTCTTAAGTGCTTATTATTGCATTTTCTAAGTTTTGCTTTATATCAAATCAATATATCCAGACCATAAGATTTGCTTATGTTTGTAGCTCACTTGAGGCCAGCTGCTGAATGTTCCAGAGGGAAGGAAACAGAATGAGGTAGGCATGTCCATAACAAAGATGAATTCCCATCCCTTCCTGTGAAGGTGGTGGAAGAATAGTAGTTACCATAAAAGCAGGTGCATTTTTGGTAACGTTGCTCTTTACTGCTGAGCTTAAAACTTCATGTAGCCAATTGAGTTCGGTACAACTACATTGCTGGAAAACGTGTGCAACGGCTGCATCCACTAAGTGACACAGTGTTGCCTCTCTTGCCTCTCTACTTGTTGGGGTGCACTGCCCCAGAATGGGACCTTGAGCCCTGTGGTGGGTTGGGGATGTTTCTACTCTGGGCAGGGGAGATTTAGGCACTAGAGAATGAGATTCATGTCTGAGGATGTGAGAGTGGCTGCAGGAAAGTTCAGGGACAGGACCTCTCTGGTGATTAAATGCTTAGTGCTAAAGGTCAGAGAAACATCAGCCTTCCTTTGCAATTCTTTGTCTCCTGAAATTAGGCTCCTGTGCTCTTTAACAAAAAATGCAGCGAGGGGTCAATATCTGTACCTGCTTGGGAAGCCTGTGTGGAGCTGCCGTTCTGCTCTGACTGACATGAGTAATCTGGTGTCAGAAAGGTTAGGTACCCGTGCTCAGCATGGCAAATGTGAGATTCAGGCTTTGCGTGCAAATATATAATCGTACCAAATCCATTACTGTTGCTTATTCAGTGTAAAAATCCAGCAATAGCGTTTGGTTTCATGTCAGCTGTAAAATTCAGGTTTTCTGTGTCCATCTCTTGTTGTTTGTCTAAGTATGTAACTAGACAGTCACACACTGATGGCATGTAGTGAAAAGCTGCAATTCATTTTAGAAAACAATTATATGGACTATTGGCTATTATTGTAGAATCTCTCTGAGAAGTTATGCTTTTTTTTTCTCCTTTGAAACTTTGTGAAAACAAAGCCAGATTCCACAAAACACCAGATCTCTGCTCTTGCTGCTGAAATGCTTCTGAATCCCTCTCATTTGTCCATCTCCAAAGATACTATGACCTTCAAAATGCCTATTAGAAACGCAAGCGCATTGTCTCCTTTGTCTACCATCTTTCATAGACAGCATAACTTCAAGAGGCTTTGATTCAAGCTTGTAGAATGTTTTAAACAAAAAACAATGTTTCAAAAATTTCTAAAAAGCTTTCTGTATACAGTGCTTGTTGAGGAAATCCAGTGGGGATGCTGCGATTGATACCAAAAGGCCTGCAAAATATTTGATGGGGTTTTTTTTGTTGATGTGTTGCGGTGATGTGGTGGTGTTAATATGTTTCTCCAGACCAGAATAGGACAAAGTAGCTTTGTGATTCCTTCTTTTCATCGAAAATACATGTAGTTTCATCTTTCTACAAAATCAAGCAGCTCTTCAGAGGCAAGCACAGTTGATCTAGATAAACATTTCCTATCCAATATTTTATTACTGTATGATATTAATGGAAATATGTTCAGAAATATTTATTTTGTTTTTAATTATGGCTAGCTATTTTTTACAATTTAGAAACCGAGCAGAGATAATGATAATATATTCTCTTTGCTGAGTTAAAATTCCCTGCTTCAGTTTGAAGCATGCCAGAGCCTAAGAGATCTGACTTGACCACCAGGATTTTGTAAAGCTGTGAGCAGGCAATAGGTCTAACTTAGCTGTTGTCATTATTTCCATTGATGCAAAACTGTTTGCCATGTCTTGAACTAGGATGAAGCTAGTAACGGCACAGTGTAATGAAGTAAGCTTTATTCTGTAGCAAGCATGCCCTGCTTAAGTGGGTGCATGTGAGAGCTCAGGGAGACGCAGTGGTCATCTTCAGGGCTTGGAGAAACACGGAGAGGATGCACTGTGTTTTGTTTTGGGATGGTGTGTCCAGACCTGTCTGGGCTCCGATAGGGCCAGCGCGGCCTCTAGTCCTGCCTTTTGAAGCACAGCAAGGACTCTGATTTAGTTTGGAGGTCCTGTACTAAGGATAAGATTAATTTCAAAGCAAGGTGGGAGTAGAGGAAGTGTTAGTTTTGTTATGAATGAAGGCACTTCCGCAGCTAGAAAAAAAAAATAAGATTTTATTTTGTTCGTAGGTGGAGAATAAGCAAGCAGCGCTGGACGCGAGGGGAGCATCTGCTCTACCAACAGGCGTACCTTTCCACAAAACCTATCCCTCTATTTATGCCCCAAAATGTTGCATCCATCAAGTTTTCACAATACATTATTTCACATGCATCTCCAAGCCCCGCCTAGCCCTGTTTCTTCCTTCAGGGGTCCGAGGAGTCTCCTTTATCTCATGGTCTTGTGGATGTTGTATTCTCTCATCTCGTTTTGATTAGCAGTTCCTTATGATCACGGTTTTGATCCTCTCATCCTGTCCTTTTTGTTTCTCCCATCCAATTACTGGAATCTTGGGGAGAGGGGATGCTTGAGATTACTGGAATCGTGGGGAGAGGGGATGCTTGAGGAATTCCAGCAGGAATTTACTTCTCCATCACTGTCTGGTACATGAATTCATACACTCTGTAAGCAGAGCTGTCTTAAACACATTTGTATGTATGTATATCAAAGTTCACAGAGAAATAAGGAGAATGCACCTACAAAAACAACTACATTAATATTTTCATATCATTTGTTTAGTGTAAGACATAATTCACAGTTAAGCACTATATGATTACTTCATTCAAAAACTTCTTTAAACAGAGGAGCCTTGTCTGATAATCTGAAGGGGAAATCCAGTTTCACAGTCTTTCAGCTGAAAACACTCAGCTCTTT
>WKFP01014227.1:63527-93503 GCA_011057875.1 Pterocles orientalis
GCCATTGGCTGGGAGTGGGCTGGGCCTTTGGTCATCAGGTGGGGAGGGGCAGTATCACTGTGTATCACATTGCATCTTTGTATATAGTATTATTTCTAATATTATTGTAGTTTAGTTATTAAATTGTCCTTATCTCAACCCACGAGTCCTCTTTGCCATTTACCTCTTTAATTCTCTCCCCTATCATTGGGTGGGGGCAGGGACTGTGTGAGCGGGTGTGTGTGGTTTGGTCCCCAGCCAAGGGCCAACCCACCACATGGGCTATAGCTCCTTGTATTTGGAGGCATTTCTGTGAGTGTTATTGTTACTGCTTACCTAGTATTGAGCTTCGGGATGCTGGATTTGTTTTCTGAAATATCTGAGAGCTGGCTGATGGCTTCCAAATACAGAAAACTTCGGTTTTACCTTCTTGAGTTGTTGTAAATTCCCATTCTCCTGTGGTGTGCAATGAAGCTTAACACACTAAGTATTTTTAAGGTATTAATATCTTCCTGTAGTGAAAGCTACACACATTAATGGAAGTGTGTGTTGTTTTAATGCCCTAGAAAAAGGTGTGGCCTTTGAATCAGGGCTTTTGCTCCATCAGGTCATTGCCAGTGCTACCAATTCCATTGCTTAGACTAAAGAGTCTTACTCTATCAGAGCAGTGATTTTTTTTGACCTTATGGAGCAGAGGATCTTTCAATGCTAAATATGCACAAGTTAATGAACATCTTTTTAGAGGATGTGCTTAACAAGTTGTCACTGTCCCTTTGCATAGTTGTATGAAACGCATCTTTTGAGATTCCTCTGTGGTCATAACGTGACTTTGTCAGATCCTCACCTGTGAGACCAATACTCACATTAGTAACAGACTTATTTTATTTAAAGGATACTTTGCTGTGGTTATCAACAGAAGGCAAAGGAGCCTGTTCAGTGAACATCAGAATCTCAAGTTTTGATGAAAAGTTATTGAAAAAGAACTGGTGATTATCAGTAACCTGCCAGGACTGTGTGCCAGGAAGTATGTGAAGAGCATCCTGCACATCCTACCTGTTTATGGGTATATTAAGCATGCAGATCCTGAGTGTACTTTAGTAGTAATACACAGTAACCCTGTGGAGTGTCTTTGGCTATTTTCCGCTACATTGATATTAAAAAAAACCCCCAAATGTCTCATATAGAGACACCAGGCGTGTGCACCTTGTTTTAATTTCCTGCTAATTTAAAACAGAGTGCTGGCTAATAGTAGCCTTTGTGAAAGTGAATGAACATCTATTTTAAGAAGAGTTACTTGTTCTGAAAAAATGCTGAACTTTATTTAAAGTGGCTATCGTGGATTTAGTGTGCACTGTATGTCTCGGGCTTGTTGCAAAGTAAGGACTGTAAATGTATAATGCTTAGGATACTAAACTGGGGCAGAGAGTTGAGCCTTGGTGCTGCCTGTGTGCTCCTCCTTTGGATATACTGTTTTAGCAAGCATGCTTTGAAGGACAAAGATCATCCTCTGATTTAGGGCAAATACAGTGATGGTGTAGCTGACAAAGATAAAGCAAGTGGTGGGTTGAGGGGAAAATCTAGGTTTTTTGGGAGATAGGGGACAGCATTTTCTTTGGGCTGTACGAAGTTGATTTGGTATACAGGATTCAACCAGAAAACTTCTGGATACAGTAAAAGATTCATCTGACTATCAGCTTAATGGCTGAGAATGAGTAACCACTTGGGAAGATCCTGGTACCAGCTCAGTTTGGTATAAAGCTTCTAATGATGGACACAATGCTGGATGAGGACACCTCTGGGGGAATAAATAAGGTTGATTAAAATTACTAAATTTTAAAACTAAAGACTAAACTTGTATTTTTTTTTTGAGTGTACCTCCCTGTAATTTCATTTCACTGATTCGTAACTGAACACCGTGAAGAAACATCTAGACCCATCTGAACATCTGAATCAGATTCTGGCATTATGATTGAAATGATAAAATTCAGTCTGTGTTGTATTAGTTGTTCATAGAATCACCACAGAACAGACCAGGTTGGAAGGGACCTGGAAGCATTGTCTGGCCCAACCTTTTCTGGGAAAGGCAGCCTAGAAGGGATCATCTATCACTGTGTCCAATCATATGTTGAAAACCTCCAGTGTCAGGCACTTCACCACGTCCCTGTGGAGCTTGTTACAGTGAATGATTGTTACCAATTTCTTTCTGCTACTGAGGTGAAACCTCTCCTCTTGCAACTTGTGCATATTGCCCTGTGTCTTCTTGGGCTCCTTGTGAAGAGAGAGCCTCCATCCTCTTTGTAGCTGCCCTTCAGGTACTGGAGTACTGTGTTGTGGTGCCCCCTGAGTCTTCTCCAGGGAGAAGAGACCTAAATCCTTCAGTCTTTCTTCATGGGGCAGGCTCTCCAGCCCTTTGATCATCTTCGGGGCCCTCCTTTGGACCCTCTCCAGACTGTTGTGTCTTACTGGGTTTACAAAAGGTTTGGTTAAAAGTTTCACGATTTTTGTTTAATTAAAGTGTTATTTCTTGAGCATGTTAAATCTGAACAAAATAGTCTTTATCTTTGGAAAGACTTGAAGCAACTCTAGTCTTCATTCTTAAAATATATAAAAAGTTTGACAGCAGTCTGAGAGACTTCTTTTGGTGTTATGTTTGATTATAGAGTGGAAGGCTTACTCACAAAGTTCTGTTAGTCATCTTTTTTTTGGTGTGTGGGAGTTTTTTTTGGGTTTTTTTGTGGGTTTTTTTTTTTTGGTTCTTCACTGCCTTTTCCAGAGGGGATTTTACTTAATCCCTGGAGATGTTTTCAGTTTTGAAACAAACCTCTGAAGAGGACTTTGCCAGCTAGTTCAGTATGTTGACCTTTAGAATACAAACAATTTATTATCAATTGGCACAACTGTAAGGAGACTATTTTCTCATCTGTCTTTAAGGAGAAAATGGACTACCATTTTATAGCCTACCAAAATCTATATTTTTGACCTTTAGTGATGTATTTCTTCCTTTTTTGCTGACTGTGGTGTTTTGTGATTCTTAGATTATATGCTGAGAATTTGAGTAAAGGTTGTTTGTTGGTATTTACAGCTCTTATAACTGCACCTCTTAATGTTAACTCAGTTCATTCTTAGCCCAGTGGCCAAACTGCCTTTGCCAGCTCTTTATTCAAAAGGCCCAGTTGCAGAGCTTGCATTCTTTACAGGTCCAGGCAAATTAAATTTGTTGATTGTGCAGTAATAAGCTCTGTTCTGTTGAAATCTCTAAACCTTTGTTGCTAATACCTCTAAAAGGTTTTCTTCTTTCATGTGCATTTGATGACTCGTGTAGCATTTAGATGTAGTTCCGGAATACTATGCATTCAGTTTTCAGCTATTTAGTGTGTCACAGAGTGTTTCTGAGAAGTTTTATCTTGCACTGACTGAGATTTTTCTTATTTTTAGACAATTTATTCCAATATGATTCTTTCAGATATATAGTTGTAAGGATTGTTCAGAGGAAATCCGTGGTAGGCAATTCAGTATTTGAGTACTGGCACAGATTAAAACAGAATACCACAGAATAGAGTAACTCCATGGGTCTTTCTTTGGTATGTTGCATGCAATAGCTGAAGCTTTTTTTTTTTTAAATTTTGGGATACTCTGGTATTATTCTGCAAATTGTGTAATTAGCTTTGCTTGAATGTTGAAATTAAAATCATATGGACACACATGTGTGTAAATAAGATTGTTTATGCAGTCTTAAATCTGCTATACTCTGAAATACTGCAAAATAAGTCCCTGAGAGTGTGAACTGTCTTTTACTATTTCTAGTTATGTAGCTTTATTGTAAAGGAAGATCTTTTGTCCGTGTATATGTGTTACTGAGATGGCAATGAAATAGTATCTTTGCATGCAACTATAATTAATGACAGAGATCCTTGAATTTCGTAGCATGATTTCTCCACTTGCCCTCATTCCAGACCAACTGGAGCAGTATTCCTGTTTGGTTTTTGTCATTACTTCACTTCCTCTGAACTCCCATTAAATTGTTTCTTGAGACTCAGATTTTTTCATTTAAAAATAAACTGTTAAGCTGAAAGCACAGGAAAGAAGGGTCTCTTGGAAAGTGGAAGGAGAGGTTTGAATTTAGGACCAGTGACTGTGCTGCTGTTAGCTTTGTTTTAACATCTACAAGGTAGTTGAAGCTTGTCTGAAATTAAAAATTTTAGGCACAGTTTATATTTTTTTTTATTTTGTGTGTCTGGAGGTGGGTGCAAAGTCTGTGCTAAAAGAGCTGTGAGAGGGATAAGTGACAGAGGCTTGCTGGTAGAAGGTAGCCCAGTAGAAGAAGAGTTGCAGGGCAATGACACAAACTACATGCTGTAAATGAGCTATACATAACAGAGGAAATTCACTATCAGTAAGTGTAATGTGTATGGGAGAACATGGATTGAGGTGAGGGGCAGCATTGCAAGCTATACTGCAACATGAAAGGTTTTTCTAAATCAAACTATTGTAGTTCAGGAAAGAGAGCTTGGCGTCATTGGGACTGTTAAGAGTACAACAGCAGGTCTATTTCCAGTTGCCATCTAGGAGATGAGTAGTGTTGGGAATTACTGAGGCAGCAGTAGCTAGGGAAATAGAAAAGAATTGTTTATGCCTTTGAAGAAATCTCACCTTCTGAGGTCTTGAAGTGTGTCTGTTCTTTTGGTCATCTCCAAGATCTTAAAACTAGAAAAAACACATTAAAAAGTGACATGCATAATGAAACTTACAGCATGTTTTATGCATTGGGAGAAATTTGAATTAAGGTTTTTGTTTTGAGAGAAGATGTCTGAGGATATAAAAGGAGTGTATGTAGAACTGTGGGTGAGACTTGGAGAAGACAATATTTATTGTTTCTTATTTTACAGAAATAAAGCGATATGATTTCAGACAGATTTTGTGAACTAAAGAGAAAGAATGCTGTAATTGACCTGTGCCACTTTTTGCTGGAGGGTGATATTGATGTATCAAAGTATGTGTCTATTCAGACAGTCTTGGTAAAGACATGGCAACCCAGCCCTGGATCTGTTCCCCATAGGGCAGATAGTTAAATAAATGCTTATGGTCTTTGATTCAGAAAACCTCTAAGGGTAGATCGCCAGGTGGAAATTATTTTGTCATTGCTTTTTTCTTTATTCCGATAGATAAGTCTATACAAGTCTTTAATCTGGCTACTATTGTTGCTCTAATGTTCATCCTAACTGAATCAAAACTACTCTGTTTGCCTTTGCTCTGTTCCTGTGTGTGCTACTTGGGCACAATAGAAATAAGTCTTGATTTGGGACTTCATCTCAGACCACATTTATGGAAGTGGAGTATTGATGGAGTTGTCTCACTGGGTTTGAGTGTCACCCGTTCTGGTGGGATGAGTTGGTCTCAGGCTGGGGAGAAGTCATTAAACACTGTGCTGAAGTGTTGTCAGCTGGATAACAGGTCAGAATACAAGGTTGTAATACTCTTAGCAGCAGTGATCTTCCTTAGCCTGTGAATTGCATGCCAGCTGCCACTCTTACTTGCAATACTCCTTGCATAAGGGAATGGTGAAACAGCAAAATTTGTGCTCTAGCTTGTAGTAGCTGGTGAGAGCTGGAAGCTGGGCTCCTTGTGGTGTGTGTCTAAAGACAAGGTTTGCTGCACAAAAACCTTTATTTTTTTTCCAATAAAAATAAAAATAGGTGATGGCATGCTATCTTGGCAAGGGCCAGCATCGGGCCCATAAAACCTGGAAAACTATCTCTTCCCAAGCAGAAGTCCTACTTCTTTGTGGACAGATGTGGATAGAGAAACTTGGTGAGAGCTAGACAACATGGCAAAGGCAGCTAGATTTTGCTGCATTGTTTTAAATCCATCTGTCCATAGATGTCCAGTGTCTGAAAAACCAGGCAATCCAAGTCTTAAGAACTCAATTTCTGCTTTTCCAGTTGAGAGTGATGATGATACATGATACATGCTTTTTAAAACCACTTTTCTTGAAGGTCTTCCTAGGTAAATGCTGCAGTATAAACAAAACTAATACTGGTAGTAAAGTATTATTATGGGGAAAGTGAAAACTACTTAAGTATGTTAGCTCTGTATAATCTAGAGTTTTAACAATGGCTCATAAAACTGGTGGTCTTTCTTTAGTAATGTCTAGTTCTGATACCTGGTAGTTTTAGTAAGACCATGCTCCCCCGCTGCAGTGTACACTGTTTTGCACAGCTGGTCCTGTCCAGACAGGCCCAAGAGCTACTACACGATCTGTCTCCTGTTTGATGTGCTCAAAAGTTTGTTGTTGCTCAGGACCCCACTTGAAATAGTTGTTCAAGTTACTCAACAGAGAGGGCTCACAAGCTGACTATAACCTGGAATATGCATTCTCCAGAAGCCCACAAGGCCTAAGAAAGCTTGTGTTTCCTTCTTTTTATTTGGGGAGACATAGCTGCTGTCTTGTTGGTGACATCTGTGGGCACATGACAGCATCCATCCTGACAATTTATTCCCAAGAACTGGATTTCCTGGGCAGGTCCCTTGACCTTGCTTTTCTTTGTAGCAAAACATGCTCTCAGAAAGATGTGAATTATTCATTCTCCCTTCTCAAACACACCTCTGCTTTGTTGCCCCACACAATTATGTCATCAATATATTATAGATGTTCAGGGGCATCATCCTTCTCCAGTGCAGACTGGATCAGTCCATGACAAATAGTGGGGCTGTGCTTCCACCCCTGGGGCAGTCAATTCCAGGTGTACTGGACACCTCTCCATGTGAAAAACTGTGGCCTGCACTCAGCTGTCAAAGGAATTGAGAAAAATGCATTAGCAATATCACTCGTGGCATATCACTTAGCTTCCTTTGACTCTAGTTCATATTGAAGCTCCAGCATGTCTGGTACTGCAGCACTCAGTAGTGGTGTCACTTCATTAAGGCCACAGTAGTCTACTGTCAGCCTCCACCCTCCATCAGCCTTCTGCACTGGCCATATGGGACTATTAAAGGGTGAGTGAGTCTTGCTGATGACTCCTTGGCTCTCCAGTTGAAGAATCAGTTCATGGATGGGAGCCAGGGAGTCTCAGTTTGTGTGGTATTGCTGCTGGTGCACTGTCCTTGCAGTAATTGGCACCTTCTGTTCTTCAGCTCGCAGCAATCCCACAACAAAGGGATCTTCTGAGAGGCCAGGCAGGGTAGATAGCATTTGATCTTCTCAGTGTTCACAGTGGCTACACCAAAAGCCCATCAGTACCCCTTTGGGTCCTTGAAGTAACTTCTGAGGTAGTCCATGCCAAGTATACAAGGGACTTCTGGGCCAGTCACAATGGGGTGCTTGTGCCACATGTCCCCTGTTAGGCTCACCTCAGCCTCCAACACAGACAATTCTTGGCATCCCCCTGTCCCTCCAGAGGGGCTCTGTGCCTCTGTACACAGGGCACCAGTATCTACTAGAGCCTTATACTTCTGTGGGTTCCATGTGCCAGGCCATTGAATCCACCCAGTCCAGTACACTCAATTATCCCTTTCCTCCTCCTGGCCAAAGGCAGGGACCCTCTATTGCTGTTCATCAGAGTATTCACTGTCTGACCTTTGCAGTACCACACCAGAAGTCCCCTCAGCAAAGTCAAGGGAGGTGATATCATTTCTTCGATGTCTGGGGGGCTGTTGATTGCCTTCTTTGGTCGCTGCAGCAACTATGCTGAAGTCCTTCTTGGGTGGCCTCTTCTTAACAGGTGTTTTTCCTCTCAGCTCACGTACACGGCCTTCCAATTTAAAGGTGGGTTCGCCATCCCACTTTTTCATGTCTTCCCCCTGGTCACACATGAAGAACCAGTGTGTGCCACACGGCGTGTGCCTGGGGTTCCCTTTTTCTCTGACGGAGGCAGGAGAGGATTGGTTCTTTGGGGCGCCTCTGGCAGCTAAGGTGCTGGTCCGTAAGGATGAGGAGGTGCAGAGATTTTATTAAAAAATTTGAAGCCATGAAGATGCCCTCTCCACAGCTGGTGTATCCATATCTGGGCAATACATTGCTGCCAAGCTATTAGCATATGATTCTGGGGCACCTTGAATCACCTTCCTCCCCATGGCCTGGGTACATGAGACATCCTCTGGATCTGTGGAGACATGAGCATCGTCTATATCACTGTAGACAACTTCCACCACCGCTAATTCTCTCAGGTATTGAATGCCTTCATCTGTGGTAGGCCACTTTGCTGGGGAGCTCACAAGGTCTTCCTTGAATGGATATCTTGCCTTCACACCTGAGAGGAGTCGTCTCCAAAGACTGTAAATTGCTGCCTCTTTTCCAATCTCTTTCTCAATTTTCCCATATCTAGCAAGGGATGCCAGCTGCTGGGTTTCTGTACCTTCCAGATGCTGACTGTCAGCCCCGTTATCCCAGCCAGGGAGCAATCCGCTCACCTTAAAGGTGGGCATAATCTTTCTGCAGGTTTAGAAGTTCTGATGAAGTGAGGGACTGAGTAGTTTCCGCTTCCTGTCTAATTTCTCTCCCTCCTTCTTCTTGTTGAAGGGCCAGGTCCTAGATCAAACTCTTTGTCTTCTTCCTTTTCCCTTGCTAAATGGTGATAGGGACCTGTTGATCTCCTTGTCCACTGCTGCTTCTTTACTATTGGGGCCATTACTGTAGGTGCTACTGTCTGAGTCCCAGTCTCAACCATGGTGTCTTTAGATGCAGTCTGGGTCCCTGCCTCAACCACAGTCTTCTGAGAGTGCTGAACTGCAGCTCAATAGGTACAGGCCAGGCCCCAGTACAATGCTAAGAGCTGTTGGGTTTCACTGGAGTATGAAAGGCACCCTTCTATCAGGTGGCACGTCAGTTTGCCAGGGTTGCTTACCTGTTCAGGTGTGAAGTCCCAGGCTATGAGAGGTGATAACCACCCTAGGAACCTGCCCAAATCCTTCCACATGCCCTGTCACCCAGGGACCAGCTGCTTCAGGGCACACTTTAGTATTTCTTCACCCAAAAAATGCCTTCCCTTACACCAAGATGAGACTAAACTCCACAAAACCTGTAGTATACCAATAGTATTAATTAGTGGTATTATACAGCTTATGTAGGGGGAGCAAGGACCTTGGGGGCCTCCATTATAAAACCATTCACCTCAAACACAAGTAAGGAGAAGGAGATGTAGTCCTTCATGTTTTCCAAAAGATAGCTCCAGCAGCATAGCAAAACCACCAGTACCAGAACAACAACATAGACATTGTATACACCACTGTATTCCCAAGCTCTTTCTTCCTCCTCACAAAATAGCTCCCCCAGCACAGCAAAGCCATCATTGCCAGAGCCAAGCACAAAATCATTATTTGCATTAACGTGTTTTAATGGGGCAAAATTGAGATAAGTGGTGCAGTCAGTAAACTTTGTGACCTGCACCAGAGCTTGTTCTACAGCACACTTAATGCAAGGACTGCTGTTATCATGCCCCACATTGGGTGCCGAAAGGACTGTGGTGGTTTAACTGTGACTGTGGTGGATGCCAGGTGCCCACCAGGCCCCTCCATCACTCCCCCTTCAGCAAAATAAAGGGGGAGAATAAGGTGAAAAACTTGTGGGTCAAGATAAAAGCAGTTTAATTAAAGCAAAGGCCAAGGCCATGCACAGAAACAAAAGGTAAACAAAGATGTTGTTCTCTACTTCCCCTCAGTAAGCCATGTCTGGCCACCTCCCAGGAAAGCAGAGCTTCAGCATGTGTAGCAGCTGCTCCTGGAGACAAACACAGCAACAAATGCCCCCCTCCTCCTCCCTGCCCTGGGCTTTTATGGCTGAGCTGATGTCACATGGTATGGAACAGCCAATCCGGGTCAGCTGTCCCGGCTCCGCCCCTCCCAAGCTGTGTTATAAACACCCTGCGAGCTGCCAGGGTAACACTCAGCACTGGGAGGGCTGCTGTGGGGTTACTGACTCCGTCTCAGCCAGACCCAGTACAGTAATACATTGACGTAGCTGGCAAGAAGTCTTGAAGTACCTTTAAGTGATACTAGGTAACAGAACCAGTGGCCATCTTTGTAAAATTGCTTTTGTATCTTTGGGTTTTTTTTTGGCATTGCTTTACCAGTTCTAAGGAGCTCTTTGAATCTGAAGGTGTACTTCAGGTTAGTACTAAGTAAGGAGGGAAGGTGATTAATGATGCCTGCATTCTTGCCAATTTATTCTATCTGTTTAGAGTAACTGATGTTTCTGATAGTCAGTGAGATGCTAAAAAATAAAAATGCACTCTTGTATTGCAGTTGTGTGTTCAGAGACAAACAAAGTAAGTAAAAATGAGGTCAGAAATGAGTAGCCAGTTTTTCCGTAGCAAGATAACAGCTTGGAACTGACACTTGTGAAGTTGAGGTGTGCACAGAGCAGGCATGCTTCCCAACAGCATGTACTTTTCTGTATTCTTTATAATTTTGCTTTTTATTACACTATCCTGATTTGAAAAGCTTACTTAGAAACTGATTTCAAAAGTTGTTCTTTATCCAGAGATTACACTGATTTTTGGGATACAAATGTACTTGCTGCTCCAAGGGTCCAGCAACTCCAAATCTTGAGAAGAGAGAATTACTGGAATGTATTATGTTAAGTCTTTTGTAGTTTAAAGAACACCAAAGCTAGGGTTGTTTTTGCAGCACAAATAAAACTCTTTTGTGTACAGAGTGACTGTCCTTACTGCATAACAAAAAACTTCATATACTGTTCTTCTACCTTAATCACAGAGCAGATAGTTCTTTGAAGTTTTCCTCTTAGAGATGTTACAGACTTCATGCTTGCCACGTAAGCTTTGATCAGAAATCTTCCTTTTCAGGTATTTCTGTGGAGCTGTGAATTAATTTGTATCTTAATATTAGGCTTTTTTCTCTTTATGTGCTAGCAACAGAGGCACAGTAGCCAGGATTGTCACTTGTTCACTAACCTGAGTTCAGTAGCTCTCAGCACTGTGCAGGTGCTTCTTGAGGAAGGAATAGCTCAGTTTGATCTGAGAGCAGTGTTTCTATAGTTCCTTGCTTGGTTGACTCAAACCAACACCTTTCTCAGCCAATAGTGTAAGTCTAGGGGTCTAGCAGACAAAAGGCTTGCTTCTGCAGAACTTTTTCCTAAATAGAGCACAGAATTTGTGAAAATGGGGAAGGAAGTTGTTGTGGATGAGTGTTTAGAAAGGGTGACTTAACAGTTCGATGGCAAGGTTCACTCTATTGCTTACTACATGAAGGAAACATACAGAGGGAAAATCGGGTTAGAATATGTAATGGAATTATTTGCACAGGGACTGGAGATGCAAACAGATAGGAGAGACCCTCCCATTGAGTCACGAGGTTCAGAAGGGACCCCCTTGCTTTCTAAACTCTTTCAGAGAGGCATCTGGGTGTGGCTGGATACGCTCCTTGTCCCAGAGTTGGTCAGTGGTTTACCACTAAGTGATTATACGTGTTTATAGCTAAAGTTTATATGTGCACACCTGATTCTCTGTATCACTTAGCTAAGATTTCAGTTTCATCATGTTTATTCCCATTTCAGTTCCCTTCCATCTGGGTGTCCAAGTTTGAACCCAAGGTTTACCAAGGCAGACTGTCAGGCATCAGATGTTATAAAAACAAAGTTAATGGAGTGATACAGCAGTGGGGTCAGCTTGAGCTGGGTGCCTCTGGAAAGGGGTCCTCTCAAACAAAGAGATCCTTGGGCAATTATACCCTTACAGACTATTCGCCTGCTCCTCACACAATAGTTCAGTCCAGTAGTAACATCTGGGTCTGCGGTCTTGTTCCTCGTTGGATTCCTCCACTTTCTTCAGAGCGGTCATTATCTTGTCTAATTGCAGCTGCTGTTGATGGTTATAGCTGTGAAGCCTCCATATCTTCTGATTTACGCTGGCTCTGGAGGCCCTGCTTTTGGCTAAGTAGGTGCATGTTTGGTAAATCTAAGTGGTAATTTACAGCTTGTGGCCTAAGGCTTCAGCAAACCTCGCTGCTCATGCTGGGTAAGCAAGCAACATACTGAATCGCACAATATTAAAACTCTAAGTGATTTGCTCTATTTAAAACTTACTTATCTAAGCTAAACAACTACTATCTCTTGGCAGTGAGAAGTGTCCCTGTTAGAGGTCCCTGGCATGCAGTCCAATTGCTGTCCAGGGAAAATTCAGATCCAATGACCTGTCCTTGGTAAAAGATCTTGTTGCTTTGAGGAGCAGCCTTGAGAGGTGACCCAGCTCAAGGGAAGATGGTCACCATGCAGCCACACTGCCTAGCAGGGGATTGCTCAGAGGAGGCTCCCTTAGGTGGTCTGGCTCATAGTCAGATAGCATCCAATGAGAGAGGCATGGACAAGGCTCCTTATAACCACAACTTATTGGTGTTCACAGCATCACTGCTCCTTGTGGGTTTCCTGGAGGAGTTCTTGGCCCAGCTATGGCTCAGGCCTTTACCTCCTTTGGAGCCTGCACCAAACTGCTGCTGGTTTGGTAAAAGGGGTGGAGAGGGATAGGGGGCTGTTGAGTGCATCTGTCACAGAAGGATATAATGAATTTAATTTTCATGTTAGATGTACATGGATTGAGTGGATAACCTCAATTTATTCTCTTATATAATACAATTTCTCTTCATTCGCCCTGCCTGACCTGTTCCTCCTTAATCCTGACAATGGTGGAACAAAATCACTAAAAGCTTAAGTACATTTTGTTGTGGAATATGTTGATATTCTAGAGTAAATTAGTGGTGTTGAAGCTGTTGTACTTACTGCATGTGCTTCTGTTGCTTTAACTTGGTGACTCCTAGTATTGGGGAGTGGTCCTCTCCTCCCTAGAACAGTAACAGAAGGAGCTGATCCTCTTCTGGTTGTTGGATACCACAGCTCTGAGCTTGAAGTAGAGGTGCAAGCTCAGACTTCTGAGTTCAGCTCATCTGGCAGGAGCTGTGTGTTATCTCGTGATCTAATGCCTGTCTGTAATGGTCCTCCTCTTTTCCCCACCTTCATTGCTTTTGCAGCTGTCTTGCAATTCGTGTCTTCCATTGAAGCTTCTCTGCCTTTTACTGTTGTACACTAGAAAGATCTTTGAGACAACATAAGAGAAACAGCTTTTCTGTGACTTAATGTGAGCAAAATGAGACTTTTCTTTAGTCTGTCTTTTCTGGAAATGTCTGAGCTGTGTCAACATCTGATGCTGATTCATCAATACAGGACAGAAAGTAAGTAGAAATCTTTAAGAAAGATAGTGTCTGGCAACATTAACTGTAAGTGTTTTTAATATTTTGGTAGACTTGTGATTTCAGAGGGTGAAGCAAAAGACTGTAAGGTATAATCAACTAATTCCAGTCAGTAGTTCAGTAACTGTAATTCAGTTATTATTAAACTGTTAGTCATCCATATGTGTGTGTGTGCGTAGGCCAGAAGCGAGCACCTAAATGGGGAGAACAGCAAGGATTCAATAACAGAGGAGCAGAGGTGAAACAAGGCAAAACTGAATGGAGACCATCTTTCAGGGTATACCGTTCCTATGAAAGACAAGCGGAATTCATGGTGGAAAGGTATGTGTCATAGATTTGTTGCAAGACGACTTAGTTCATGCCTGTAAGAGCTGTAACTTCAGTTTCCTTGCAGACTGATTTGGAGCAGTTTTGTTAAATGTTAGAAATATAAGGTGAATCTGAAAAGTCTAAAGGTTTGAAAATGTAACCCCTAGTCTGCAACATAAATGTTCTTTTCTGAGGTTGTGTACCAAGCTTTGCAGAACATGTGGTGCAGTGTCCAAGTTGAATTAATTCTACTGTTCAAACTGAAAATAAACATTTGTCATACCATTTACTGTTTGGGCAGTGAACACATATCAATTTTGCTTTCTTTGTAAGTACTCGAAAATTCTATCTAAACCTTTAACACTTGAGAGCATGTCTGTTCTTACTTCACATCACAGTAGTCGGTATTTAACAAGTTCCCTGTAGTTTTTTTAGCAGTTACATATAAGTCTGGGTTTAGACAGCGAAGCTGTTGTGTGACAAAGTTGCTGAAGATTTGACAGTTTTATACTGTTTTATTTAACTTTTTTTATGTTTTCAGTGTTATCAATCAGCAGCTGAAATTTCTGTTCCTGTTACCTGGAATGATTCCCCCTGAGTTCAGTTTATGTCCATTTCTAGTGACAAAACTCTCCTATACTGATGTCTCTCACAACTGCAGAAATACAACCATACAATTGTTTTTTCTCCTTGTTAACTGTTCTGTAGGAACAAAAATATGACTAGAAATCTTCTTTTTAGACCAATTGAAAGATTAGACCGTGAAAGGCCAATAAGAGGTCGTGGTGGAGGAAGAGGTGGAATGCGAGGTAGAGGAAGAGGTGGTGGAATAAATAGAAGTTTTGATGGCTTTGACCAAAGAGGAAAACATGAATTTGAAATACAAAGTGGGAATGGCGAAACGTAAGTGTTCTGTGTGCTGCTTCTTACTTGGTGTATGAGTAAACAATAGCTAGCACTGCAGTAGTGTCTCTTAAGTATTCTGTTCCCTTCTTCTGTATCCAAGTTGTCTGGCAAAAAGTCAATAGCAGTTTTAGTTTGATGTTCTAAGGAAAAAAGCTCTTAAACTCTCAGAACCCGATTTTTTTTTTTTCCTAGAGGAGTGAAAACAGATGACAAAAAGGGTGGAGCTGGAGCTCGCAGCTGGGGAACAGTTAAACATGATAAAAACACACTTGTGCCCACCATAGATCATAATGTTCTGTAGCCCACCTAAGATCATTTGCTCTGTTCATCTGTTCCATGTTCACTTTGAGCTTTGTAAGCCTTGCTTTCTGTTCATTGTTGTGATGAACATAGTTTTACAGTTTCCTGAACTCGTCTCCTTCATGTTGATGAGATTAAATTGTAGCAAAGACATGGTGATGCTTCTTCAGTTAAGACTGCCAAAATCTTTTGAGTGTGGCCAAAGTTGTCTTTTAAATGAAATAAGTTATGACTTTTCTCAGTAGTCAAGTAAGTGGGACTCTGCTATTTAATGGCATTGCTACAAAATGTTGATTAAAAGATTGGAACTTTCTTAGTGGGCTTAGAGTCCAGTCTCTCTTTCTCAAGTTTTAGGTATCGTTTCTAAATTGTGAAGCTGTAATACAGTTCAGTATGGCTCTGCAGCTGATATTTAGCTGACTACCACTGAAATGCACTTTAAAGTGCACAGGAGTATCAGTAACAGGATGTGGTGGCTTATTAATGGTCACTTAGGTTAAAAAAAAATTGGGAATTTCCAGTTCACTTCTGTATTTCTTCTATGTTTCTGTTCAGATTTGCAAAAAGCTCACTGGAAATGTTAGCTTTTGTCCATTCTTGGCACCTAGCATTGTGCTGGTCTTTCCAGCTGCTTTTGCTTGCATATGGATATAGAAATATTTAATTGAAGGCTTATAAAGGACAGGGAAGAGGCAGTGCTTTAAACGTACAGCAAACATCTTTGGCCATGTATACATTCATTCACAAAATTGCTTTTAAAATTTTATTTTTAAAACTTAGATTGTGGATTCAGGCAATCTGGCTAAAAGGTACAGCCTTGTTGGGTAATAATCTGGGGACTTGATATTCCAAGTTCTTCTGAAAGGTTGTACGAACTTCTATTTCTTCTATAATATTTATACTAAAAGCAAAAGATTGGTTAGGTATTCTGGCTTTTCAAAACAAGGATCAGCTAGGTTAGTGTAGTTCTGAGCTGACAGCACAAATCTAGCTGACCGAAATCACAAAACTAGCTTCTGCAGGATGTCAGGGTTGATTGTGTGAACTTTATAAAGTGCGAGAAATTTAAGATTTAAGATCCCTTACATTTATTCTCTAGTTAAGCTTTTTTTTTAGTTCAGAAGTGTCATAACTTGTGATATAAACATGAGATATCAGTGCTTTCTTGTGATGTATATGTGGTAGAAATGACATTAAACTGGAGTTATCTAGACAATTCTAAAAGTATGTCTGTGCCTTAATTGTGCTCAATGATGCATCAAAGCTAGATGTTAATTTTAAATATCTATGCCTGTAAGTATGCTGCTGCTCTTGTTTGACAGTGAACTAATGTCTGTGTTACAGAAAATATGAACTTAGAGTATGTTACCATTTTAATGGATGAGAAGAAACAAAAAGGCAAACCTGAACATCAGTGATAAATTGCAATCAAGTAGTGGTGTTAGTATTCACAGTTGAATTATTTTATCGTCTTGATGTTTTTTGCTTTTTTCGATTAAAAGTATGTAGAAGTCGGATTTTGCTAATGCTTCTCATTTTGTTAGTCACTTAACTGGTCACTTAGTAGATCTACTTTCTGCTTATGTTTTTCTCCCCTATTTTTCCCTCTCCCACAAAATTCTGGAAAAAAAGAATGATGTATTGATCTGCAAGGTTTTTTTCCCCTTGTGACCCATGTAAACTTAGTGGTGTTTTTGTTTACCATTTTAGTGGGATGGAACAGACTGCTCCCATGGAAGATACTGCAGAAACAGCTGAGCAGCCAGGGACATCTGAAGGAGAGCCTCTGAACAAGTATAGTCTAACTGAAATATTTTCTTTCTAAGTGCAAAGAAAACAATGGACTGTTACTGATATACTTGTATGGGGAGGCACACGTGAAAGGTGAACTGTGAAGTTTCACTAGTGCACATATTTTAAAATAGAAAAGCTTTGTCTTTATGTGTGAGTCGAGAAAATGCATCCCTAATTCTGACTGAAGCTTGGTTTATACAGCTGCAGATTGCATTTAATTGCCCAGTGATGCTTATGTTCCTAAGATTTGGTGATAATTTAAGGAGGAGCTGCAAATTGCCCGTTACCCTTTTAACTTGTCTAATTTGTAAAAAATACCCTACTTTTTGAAGTTCTCTGTGAGAAAAAGTGTTCAAGGTGTCTGGTCGTTACAAACACAATTAAAATACACTAAGATAAAATTCTCTAAGTCATTATTCATCAGTCACTAGTGCCATGCAGTTGTCATCTGTTCATGAGGGGCCTCTGTAGAATTTGGAAAACTTGGTGGAAATGATCTTGCAGTGAGCCTTAGAAGTACAGAAGTTGAGAGAGAAATCTTCCCCTCATCCTCGGGCTTTCATTCGGATCAGTGTCCATTGAGAATTTACTTCACAGCAAATAAACAGTGGTTTAAGAAAAAGTAACTGAACAATCTTGTCCAGTAAGAGACTTTAAATAATAGTCAAATAGCATGTGGTGAATATCTCTTAATGAGTGAAAGAGGGTCAGTGCAATATATCAGGCTTCTCTTCTGCTGCTATGAAGGCCTTTTTATGTAATGATGCAGCTTCAATTATTAGTGGCCTTGCTTCATTTCTTAATTATGAAGCTGACTGGATTACAAAACTTGTTTTCTGTGTTCAGGTTGTATAACTGTATATGAAGTTGAGTTGATATAGCTTTGCTTCTTTTAATTTTAAACTAGCTTTTAATATATAGCTAGAGGTATGCATGGGGAAAACTGTCTCTGAAATTGAATTAATATAATTGGATTTCTAGAAAACTGTTTTCTAGACTAACTTACATTAGATGAGTAGTGTAGATAAACTGTCAAAAATGCACTGTATTAGCTAAATATGAGAACAATTATTAGCTTTTTTGTCAGCTGCTGCTACCTTTACTTTTTTTTCTACTCCAATTCAAACTCTTTGTAGATGTGTCCTGACAACAGTTCCTTGTAGAGCGTAAGGCATGAGAAGTATATATAGTGGCAAAGCCATCTGACAGAATCTGGCAATTATCTTTAATTCTTTTCACTTTCTCAGACATCACTAGGTATTTGGTCAGGCTATGAGCCTTTGTCGATATTTTAGTCAACCTTGTGCTTTTAAAAAAGGCTTTGTTTAGGAATAATCCACTGAAATCTGTAAGGTTCAAAAATACAAGTAACACAAGTACAAAATTCTGCATTATATACTTTTTTCAGTGCAATAAATATTGTCCTGAAGACTCACAAATCTGTGTTCAAGATACAAATTAAATATACCTCATTGTACCTACTTTTGGGGGTAGTATCAGCTTGGTGACTTTATGTATTTTAAAACAGAAAACATTGTGCGAATAGTGCCTAACTAATCATGGATGGTTGTATGGCATACACCTTAACGAGGTGAAATTTTTTTGTTCTTTTAATATTTAAAAGCAGAAGCTGATGGGGTGTGGTTTTCAGCCTTTAGGATGTATTTTAAGGTCTTGGATGATAGGTTGCCTCTGCTCTCCAGAGTTTCCCTGTCTTCTGGCACGTAACATACATCAGCAAAAGATTCTACCTAGGCTACCTTCTGCTTTCACTGCAGTGTCAATATTGAAGGTGTAGGTGTGTGTGTTTGCTTAAGCTACTACTAGAATTGTTCTCATTTTGGCTTCTAAATTCAGCAGCTCCAAGGAATCAATTTATTTTCTACTGCTGTATTGCAGCTGTGTTCTTGTATTGAGGAAGAGATTGAAAACTTGAGTTTGTTTCTTCTCTCATTCTTGTTCCTATTGTAACTGTTTCCATTTAAAAGAAAAAAATTCCTAGAAATTGGGAGTAATTTGTCTGTATGGAGGTACTGCATAGCTTTTTGGTGTGGTACTGGCTATTTTCAGTGCAACTCTGCAAAAACCTCTGTGGGCTTCCGTAATTCACACGGTCTTGCCTTCAGGACTGCATCCACAATGTTGTTCTTGAGCTTCTGTATACAAAGTATTGCAGGACAGGAGTTTGTTTAATACTTCTACCGTATATAATTCAAGTTATTTCTTTCCATATCTTTGCATTCCCTTGAGTGTATCAAAAGTATCAACCTCTGTTTATAGCATGCCGAACTGCATGCTAATAGCTGGAGTTTTGGTTTTTTTTTTGCTGCAAGTAGTAAGCATAAAATATGCTAGTACAACAGCGTAAGCTCTCCCCACAGCTGCTTTCTGTTGAACTTGTCATCACAGTCTGACCAATGTAATGCACTTGCGTTGACTGGTAATTCAGAGGAATAGATTTTTCTTTTTATTAAGTACGACACATAGTCTAATCAATTCCTATCAAAGGTATTTGCAGAGTTAGTATTTATTCTGTGGTGTTTTCTTCCATTTATTCACACAGGACTCTGTTCCTTTTTGGTAGAGCTCTGTATTCTTCTGGTAATTTGATAGGAGGCTTTCAAAATTTGTCTTCAAGTTTGAGCTATTTACTGCTCTTTTTTTGTTTGGTTGGTTTTTGTTTGCCTGCATTTTTAATAGTGACATAAAGGTATCTATAGACCAGGCCAGATCTTTTAAGTATTTGGTTTGATGCTTTTTTCTGTAGTTAATTTGTGCAGTTGTCGCTTGAGTCTTTACCTTGTTTAACTTTGAATTTTGCTATAGCTGGTGGTAATGCTTCCCTAAATGATGTTTAATAGGAAAGATTTGTGTCACTGATTTCTTGATAAAAGCTGAATAAAAATCTGCTTTGTGCAGCTGAATAATACAGAAAATTATATGAAAAAGACCCATTATTGTTATTTTTAATCGTAAGAAAATAGTCAGCTGAACAACTGAGCTGAATGCCATTCTTTCCACTTGCGTTTCTTCTGCGTATTAATGTGTTCACATAGAACTGTTCCTGCAAGAAAGGTATGCCCAGTAAAGGGCGTGTAGCTGGAGGGTTGTGATCATCCATTGTAAACACTGAAACAGTAGGAACCATTACTGAAGGCTCCCATTTGGTGTTCTGGTATGTACTTGCATTGTGAATTCAGTTTGTTCATATCAGATAGATGTCTAGCAATATTTTGGTAAATCTGATTGTCGGTGTGCCAAGGAGCTCGTTAATTTGATTAAGGAAAATGCACATGAAGCAGTTACTACATACATGTAAGGTTACAAGCTAGAAAGTAAGGCACAGAGTACATTTCCATGCAGGCTTGATGCCCAAAATAACCTGCTACAATTGAGTCTCGGTCCAAAATGTGATATGCAGGGTTCTGTTGCTGTGCTTCACTAATGGTAGATATTTCCCCTTGGGAATCTTGGCATCCTGTATTTCCTTTAGAAAAGGCAAGTGGGCATTTCTGTATGTACATCTCAAAGCAATACTCTCTGATTACTTTTTTGAGAGGTCAGGTTGCTGTGTAGTGAAATTATGATCATAGAGACAGACATGGAACAGGGTCTTACTGACCCAAGGCATGACCAACCATACCTGTACTGCTTCTCATACCTGTCTAGTTGATTTTAATGTCCTCTACTGATAGAGATTTCAATGTCCCTTGATGGACTTTCCAATATTTGGAAAATAGAAACTGTTAGATTTTTTTTTCTCCAGAGTGTCTTACCTTAACATCATGGCTGTGCAAAATTTTCTTTTTTACAAAGAAAGAAAAAAGCTTTTTTAACAAATGTTTCTCTTCAGCATCTCTTTAAAGGCTTTCCATGTAGATCACATACTTTCGACCTTGTATCTGTCTTGCAGTTCTATTCTGGACTTCCTACTTCTTCCCATGTAGAAGACATTACTCACCTGAGACCTTGTTTCCCCCTGCAAGAGGTGACATTTCTTCCAAACAAAACTGTTGATGTGTCTCCTTACAATAGTATGCTGTTGCAGAAGGGACAAATGCTGCTGAAGTTCAGCTTGGCAGGGCTACCTGAAATACTCTTGCACAGTTTAGGGGGCTCCTTCAGAGCTTCTGCCCTGCTAGTGGCTCTTTCTGTGTGTGGGTGGCTGATGCCTTGCCTGAGAGTATTTCTGCTTGTCCTTGGGACTTCCTGGTGGTGGTTGTTATCTTTGTTTGTTTCCAAATCACTTAATTGGTCTCTTTAGCATCTCAGACCACTGGTCATTCCTCAGTATTCTTGAACATTTATGCTATTTCTTTTGCAAGCTTTGTGCTATAGAAAACACAGTAAATGTATTATGGATACCTGCACAGAGCTGGCCTTAAAGTTCCACTCAAAAGCTTGTTTTTCTTTTGCAAATTGAAAGATTGATAGCTGCTGCTTAAATACTTGTTGCAACTAGTTTTGTATCTTTCCCCAGCGCTTGCCAAGGACTGAAACAGTGTCTCGCTAAAACTGGCAAAAACTAATATGGGAGAGGAGGACAAAAGACTTCCTAAAATTCAGATATGCACTCTACTGATTCTGTCGTAAGGTAGTAGCTTAGGAAGAAATTAAACTAATTTAATACAGCTCATTTTTGTTAGTTTACTTCCTATTTTCTTCTTTTTTCCTTTTTTTTTCCTTGGTGCTTGCAGCTATTGTTGTTTTTCTGACACCTATTCCCAAATCTGAAGCTTCAGGTAATTGATAAAAAATTATCTCGCTTCTTACTCTTGAGGACGACATATTGAAACATTTGGGGTGCAACTGCCTCTTAATACTCTTACATGTGGAACAGTATCTGTTGTTTTTCCAGAAGCAGCTGCATCTTTCACCAGTATCCTTTTTACTTAACTTAATAAACCAGTTAATCTTTTTCTTATCAGTGCTTCTAATATAGTTTCAGATCTTCTTACTCAGTATGGAACTATAAGCTGCTTACCAGTCCTTTAACCTTTACTTTTTGGTTGATATAGCTGGAATTTTCAAAATAACAGGGCATGAAGGCATTTCAGAGTGTAGGCATATAGTACAGGACTTCCGTATTTTTAGTTTACTTTTTCTGTGAAGAGCATTTAAAACTGTGTTCATCCTAGAGCCAAATTTAAGGGCTGTTCTACTGTTCAATCTGCTTCTACCTGTCATATGGTGGGTGCTTCAGGAAAATATTGAGTAATTTGCACTGGCAAGAAATAGAATGGTTCTCTGTAAGATCAAGTAGGAAGAGGGAGCAGGCCTGTTCCTATATCAGCTAGTTTTAAATGTACAGAACACTCCGAACAAATGTGTGTGTTCTGATTGTATGCTTGTACAACTTAAAAATGTACAGTTCACTGTACTGTCATTTGACTCTGCATCTTTCCATGATAAAATAAATTTCCAGCCTGCATCTAATTAACTGTATCTTTACATTGGAAAAATAATCAGTGTTTGGTAGAAGATTTGGAACTGTGAGTGAGGAAAACCAAATCCAGAGTTCTCCCACCAGAAGGGACCTAATGGAAGGGTTTTCTGGAAAAATCTGTGTCAGAAATACTTAACTTCGGCTGCTATCGCAATGTGTAATAGTTTTGTGTGAGAGATGTTTTCTCAAGTGTCTGGGAGTTATCTGTGCAGGTTTTCCTGTAGTTCATGGTATTTGACTTCCTGTAACAAACAGTTTTGGTGATGAAGTGAGTTGTGCTTTGAATGGGGTGCTGCTTAGTAGGGAATAGCTTTTGGCAAATCTCATTGAAAGGTACACCTGTAGTTTACTCTAATAGCTGCTGGTCCTGGGCAAGTCTCAGTCTTGGTCAGCATCAGAAAAGTGTCAGAAGAATAGTCAAGCAGTGAAGAATATTTAGTTTTGCCTTATTTGTCTTGTCTTATAGACACAAAGCCTTCTGTCTTTACAGTTCAAAAATATGTAACGCAGACTCCCATGTACACCAAATGTTTTCCTTGAACCTATCATCATTTTTGCACTTTGTGACAAATTAGAACTAGACTAGTATTAATCTGATTTTGCCAGGTGATAAATACTGTCTCCTTGTGTGCTACTACACCTGACAAAAGAAATCAAAGAAGCATCTTATGAAATTAACAAAGGAAATTCTAATAATTACCTAGAAGATCCCATGGTGTGATAATCATGTCTTTTTGATGACTGAAAGCTGCATGGAAACATTAATCCATCTCATACTGTCATCCTGTAGTACGAGTCAATAAAACCATGCAATTGGGGTGTCTTAAAACTGACTGGTATGCTTTTATTACTATGACTATATTTGCTAGGAGCAGATACACTATTGAACAGTAGGGCTGAGAAAATATCAGATCAAAAGACAGATTAGTTCTGTCTAGAATCCAAAGTGCTTGAACTTACAATGAGTCTGGATAAATATCAGAACTTACTACAGGAGGCTGAAGGCAGCATTTGTTCATACAACTAATTTCAAACAGACCCTAAGTATATTTTACAACTTACATTAATGGAAAACTCAAACATCAAGTTACTGTGGGGAGTGAGTGAAATTGAGGATAGTATTTTGGTGAGAAACATTCCAAATGTTTTATTTGGTGTCCTTACTATAGAGATTGGTGTTCTTGTTCATCCTGGCATGTTGCAAGCTAATGGTTTTTACTTTACAACTATAAACCTTTAGAGTTGCTGAAGGAGAGCCAATGGAAGAAGTAGTTCAAGAAATGACGTTAGATGAGTGGAAAAATCTTCAGCAACAGAATCGAACAAAGCCTGAATTCAACATCCGGAAGCCAGAATCCACTGTTCCTTCCAAAGCAGTGGTGATTCACAAGTCAAAATATAGCTATGATGTAAGCATTGCCTCAGGATTTCTGTAAACTCTGCTTTATGGCTAGGGTTAGGAAACTGTCTCTATCTTTCTGTTAGTTTTAGTATAATCTAAACAGACTAGACATCAGTATCTAAGCTTTGTTACTGCAATAACATATGTGCCCCAAAACTTGCTTTAAACTCTCTATCTGTTCTTTTTCTTATCTGATCATCACCTCGGTTTTGTATGCAAATAAATTATATACTGAGTTGTTCTACCTTATGGCTCAGTCTTTAGCAATATAAAACCATGTCCTTGCTGCTGCCACCTATGTAGATCTCTGGTAATGATGCTAGAGAAACTTAAGTTACTAAACACTTCTTTGAATACTGTTTAGCTTACTTGCTAGTATACACTTGCATGTATTTGTTAAAGTCAGGTTTTGGCATCTGTTAGTCTGGATGCGAAGTATCCTATTTCTCATCTGTGCTGGATCCCAGCTTTCATTGTGCACTTGGAATATATGGTTTTGGATTTTTTCAGTTTTAGGGTGCTGCTTCTTAGAAATAACTCTGGAGAGCTTGTTCTGTAGTAATAAGCTTTCTCCCTCCCCCTTCCCTAACATTTATTCCATGATATTACTGGGATTGACATTTCAGGGAGAACTTTTAGTTTACTGATATGATTGGGAAGAGAGGGGAAGTGTCTTTCACAGATTCTTGCTTACTTAGATTTCAGATTTTGGGGATCACAGAAGTATGTGCATAAACTTGTAGTCTAGCATGATGGAATTTTTCTCCTTAAACTCTGCATGCATGTATGAATACACAAATTATTCTTTGTCCAATTATAATATTAACACCAAAACTTGCAGCTTTTTAAACCTTAATCACTTTGGGTTATTCAGCGCTTCCATGGACAGGCACTAGTACTGGAGTGGCCTGCGTCCTTTTTAGAACGGCTTTTGGTGGTTATAGTTGCCATTATCCCCTCTTCCTTCTCTGAGGGACATGGTGGTAGGAGAGGGAAGAAGATCTTTCACAAACTCTGAAGACTGTGCAAGTGTGTGAAGACCCCATGCAGGTTTCTGTTCTTTTTGCCCATAAAGTTTCTTGGCTGGCAGTATCAAGGGACCTTGTCAAAATGAACATAGAATAGCAGGTACAGGAAATGCGTAACATGGACAAGTCAAATCCCTGTTTTAGACATTGAATAAAATAAATAATTAATCACTGTATAGGATGAGTTTACATATATGTTATCATTACTACAGTGCACGTTAAAATTGTGATGGGAAAGAGTTACATCCACTAGCTACTAGGAAAATACAGAGTTAATACAACAGTAATCTCATAGCTGCAGACAAATTGACTTATAGATTATTTAGTGGCCAAATACTGTGTTTTACTGTTTTCGCCATTACTTGAAGATTACTGTAAGTAGCTTGAGCCTGCTTCTCTAGTCCCTTAGAAAACCTCCTAGATGATATTTCTGAAAAACCTCTTCGGTGTTATGGAGCTGGTACAGAAGATTTTGTTGACAGGACACTCTGAGCCAACAAAGAACTATCTCAGGCATTTGAGAAGCTGCAATTGCCTTGCCTCTGTTAAAAACCCATGCAAGTTAAAGCCTGTCTTCTGTTCCAGATGTCGTCTTGATTTATCTGCTGCTTTAGTTTGTGATACAAGCGTGTGTGTGTATATGTATCAGGGAGGGTGTAAGGTTGTACATGGAAGCAACAGACTCTAACCAGATCTTCTTTTTAGTTGCAAAAAGATGACTTTGAAGATGATTGTCATGTCTTTCGAAGACCAGTGAATGACATAACATCTCAGCTAGATATTAATTTTGGGAATCTTCCCCGTCCTGGCCGTGGATCAAGAGGAGCACGAGGTGGTCGTGGTTGTGGCATACGAGTTGAAACAGGACCTCGACCAGAAGTAGTGGTGATGGTTTTGATGGTTTTTGTTGTTGTTTGCTTGGGGATTTTTTTTTTGTTGGGGGGTGTGTGTGTCCCACCCACTTTTGTGTGGAATTACCAATATCTGTAGTGACAGACTTGTTTCTAATTCTCGTTTCATAGTATGTTGGCCAGGTTATCTTAAATTCCTGACCCTTATCATGTTACTTAAAAGTAAATAGCAGTTCAGGCTCACCATCTTAACACATACATTTCAAAAGGTCTGATTATTAGTTGCTGTAATGGCAACTAGAGGAAAGGATGCAATGAAGATTTGTTTCTCCAATGAGTTTTGCTATAAATTGGGAAGTAATTAAAATGACTAAAGGCTTGCATCTCTTACAAAAAAGTCAGTATAGTATTTTAATAGTACTTTGATTACTGAGAGCGAGATTGGTAAATCCAGGATCATACAGAAGAAGACAGAATCCTACAGCATCCTACAGAATGATACAAGTGTTCAATCTAACCACTAAAAAAGCTTCCACTGACCTTTTTCCCTTCAAAAAACAAATACATTTGCACACTGAAAAATGAACATCTTTGTTCTTCATATTAACTGAAGGTCTCCGTTTACGTCTGTCTAGTATGAGTAAAATATTTCAAGATACTTAAAGGTTGAGAACTTAGTGATACAGAGGTGATTTGATGCATTTGTTTCATCTGAATGGAAAAGGCTCTTTATAATAACAGATCACAGAGTTTAAAACTGCAAACCAATATGTGTGGTAGTTTTAGAATGTAAAAAGGTAATAATGCTGCTTCTAAAAACAGACAGTATTTTGGGTGAGATTGCTTTACTTTTTTTTCTTCAGTGCTGCAGAACTTGTAATCTTCTGTTCTTCCCCAGGCAGAAGATCAGCATTATAAATGCATTCACACTGAAGAAATTACAGTAGTCGTAACTGCTGAGATAAATGCTTAGCATTTCTGTGATAGTGATGGATGCAAAGCATTTAACTTGAATAGAAGAATGAAACCTTTTCAGGTTAAAATGCATATACATAGTTGTCAGATGCTTTTGAGATGCATTCATTTTTATAAAGTTTCTCTTCTTTATAGGTGCAGCTTGTTGCTCCAAATCCTGACGATCCTGAGGATTTTCCGGCTTTAGCTTGAAGAACTGTCATGAATGGTGGTATCTCAAAGTACCTTTGGTGTAACTATGAAGAGACCAGTTTTATGCTGGTGTGGAAAAAGAAATTGTTTCTACTGAAAAGCTGTTTGGGTGTTGGTGTGGAATGATCTGAGCCCTCTGCTAATGGAGTTGGGTTCTGGAGATACCAGTGGACTGGGATCCTGTCACAGGTTCCTGTGTCTGCTACCAGCTGTGAAAACTGAAGGTTTATAGTACTTCACTACAAGGCTTCAAGTGAAGTTCAAGAGTGCAATGTTTAAAATGTGTACATAGAGGTTATATCAAGTTTTCCATGACATTATGGTGAAATGTAAACTGTACAATATGGTTTGCAGTTGGGACTCCACTGTACAGTTGAAAGCTGCTTTCCCTGTTTCTTTTGAATGAGGTATGTATTTCTCATGGTCATAAGCTGCAGTTCTTCAGAGTTTGGCAAATAAAGGAAAGTGCTCATTGGTTTGGGTCTGAGGTATTGTTTTCACAAGTCAGAGTTGCAAATTGAAGCTTTTGCTATTTGAATGTAGTCTGGGAAAAAAAAAACAAACAACAAAAACCCAAACTTAAACAGCAGACCTTTCTCACCCAAAACAGTGAACGCCTCTCTAAAGAGAAGTCATCTTTAAAATTAAGGCAGCACAGATGCTTTTAATTGATAGCTAACTGTACATCTTGTTTCAGTAACAAGATATAATCTGCAACTGGTCTGAAGATGTTAAAGGTGAAGTAAAGTAAGAATTCTAAGCTAAAGACAGAACTAAACTGTTAGGAAGGCTTCTAATTTTACCAGGAGCCACTACAAACTAAAATGTTTTATGCCTTGCCAGGAAGTTTGTGACATTGGGGATGAGGTGGGATGGCCTTTCCTTGCAGCTTTAACATACTTCCTCACTTGAGCCAGATACCCTAACTTGTTCCCTGTCAAAGGGGACACTCAGAGCTGTTCTTGGGGATCTGAGAGAAACAAGGAAATGGTGCCAGAAGTGGCGAGGGAAAGAAATGAGAGAACCACACTGGATATTTTGCAAGTAGCTGTCAGCTGGAAACGAGTCTTCAAATGCCTGCTCAACTTGAACCCATTCTTTCAATTTACTGGGAAAGCAGATGAATATAAACCTTCCTTTTTTTCCTGTTCTCTGCCTTACTTTGTTTTATATCATTTCTAAGCAGTCTCATTTGAGAGCAAATAGTGAATGAGACTTGAAGAAAAGAAGTTTTGCTTTGGAGTAAGCTCTAAGAGTATTCAGAAACTTGAATTAACTCTTATCTCTGTGGTAAGGCTTTATGCAAGTAGGATATAATCATCCTAGAAAGACTACTGACTCTTTTCTATATACTCCAAACAGACAGTCTGCAAAGTAGTGCTGCCCAAAGGACTTTTGTTACATTGTTAAATTACTTATATGACAATCAGCTATAACATGAGAGTTAAGATTCCACAAGGAGCACATTTTAGTGGCATTGGGATATTATGACAACCTGCAGTAGAAAGAATGTGCAAAAGTAAACGTGTTGGTTTTAGATGAACCCATGCTCCTTTTTGAGTAATTGAACAGGATAAAACAACAAAAATTACTCTTTCACTGCAGTTCCAAGATTTTGCTGCTGTTGCTCTTGTAATAGGTACTTGGGTGTTTCTACCAAAAATGGCAATTTTGTAATTGTGGAACAGAAGTGGTTTTGTCTATGGGGATCTTGGAATTTTTTTGCTTTTTCTTCCCTTTTGTTCCCCTTATCCCATGGGACAGGAAAGAATGTGTCTGAATTTTTATTAATGTTTTTGCTTGTAGGGGTGATTTTGCATACAGGTGTGGAAGGCTTCTTTGCAAGGCTCACCTCTATTTTCCTGACTTGATGGTGCAGCCTTTTATTTTATGAACACCTTTTTTTTTCTAAGGAAAGCAGTGAAATACTTTAACCATTCCTTTTTCTACTAAAAATTTGAAACCTTGTTACGCTACTGGGCTGAATCTGGTACAATCCAGTTTGAGTTCTGACTGTTTTCTGAGAAGGCTGAAGGATTGTTCTATTTTTCAGTGTGGTTCCTGCTGCTGCAGAGTTACTGTTTGCTTCTCTAATTTTGATCTGTTTTTTGAAACAAAATGACAAAGAGGTTCTTTGGGGAATGTTTTAAGGATTTGTCACAGTGTTATCTGTATAATCAGCATTTGGTCAGCAGATTATTGAAAAAGTCCTGGTTTAAAAAAAAATTGTTTAATTAAAAAATACCCAAACAAACAACAACCCTAAACAAACAAAAAACACCCCAAAAAACCCTAACCCACCCAGCTCAAAACTTTGAGAGTGAGGTTTAATGTTACTGGTTACTGCTTATTAAACCAGAAGTGTCTTAAAACAGCTGAGTGTGACAATTTTTATTTCAGTCTGTCAGACGTGAATATGGGTTAAGAATTTCTCTAGTTGAGAGTATCTAAGTATAAAGAAGAAATTATTGTGTGTGGTAACAGTGATCTGATTCCTTTGCCTAGCTGTGAAAGAGAACTTACTAAATCTCAGTCATCTGTCATATTTAAGGTACCAAAATAGCTCCATCTGTTAAGCATGTCTGCTGCTGACAGTCACTCCTGGTTTAGCTTTACTCCTTTGTGTAAAGCAAATGGTAGCAGGTGTAAATATATACACAAACACTAGTAAAACATGGCACACATCTTATGAAGAGATTAAATTGTGCTGCAGACCTTAGTCATGTTACTCTTTAATGCAGTACTACAAGATACTCTGCTGTTAGGATTACTGTAGTGAGTGGCCTAGGAAAGACTACTGCATTTCAGCTTTGAGTTTTAGATTAATGTAAATCATAGGTTAATTCCTTTCTTTACAAACTTCCTTTCTCCATTACTGGCATTTATATATGATAGTGTTGATACTGTGGGGTCCACTTGTATCATACGTGGTACTGTGGTATAGGATTGGCAAGAGTATATTACTCTGAAAGTGCCTTTAAAGGAAAGAGGAGACATTAATGTCTATGCTTAACGTAAGAATACTAAAGAATAACTAAAAAGATGCAGAAGTAAAAAGCCCTGGTAAAAAAAACCCCTGTAATTGATAAATAGGGATATTAGGCAATAGAGCCCCTGGGCGATGAGCTTTCATCTTTGGTTACGCTTCTTCATGTGAAAAGAGGGCTTGGGGTATGCACAGTGTTTGGGCCCAAACCTGAAATCTATAGCCCTAGTGAGACAGGGGCTTTTAAATTTAACAAGGGCTCAGAGAATAACTCTATTCAGAATAGCTGTTGGGACAATATATGATTAACGTTTGCCGTGCTTGCGAAGACAGCATGAGAGGATCAGAGCTGTGATGATAAGGGGAGGATCTGCTAACCCAAACGAGAGGAGAGAATAAACACCTGCAAGGCCGCGGAGATAGGGAGGGCTGCTTGGGCCTCAATCAGGCCCCAAACAAGCTGGGCAGCATCCTGGTTCTTTGGACTGAGACCAAGAGACCAGGAGGTGAGAAGTTCAACTCCGATGAAGACTCATTTACTTCATCCTGTCGACCACCGGACGACCACCAGGGAGCACTACGCAGGCGCAGAAGGACTCTTTAGCTCATTATAATGC